>JBBPDB010000153.1:8953594-8970942 GCA_037974465.1 Brachypetersius altus | reverse complement strand
GGTACCTTGCTCAGGGTACCTCAGCGGTGCCTAGCGGTCTTGGGGATCGAACCCGGACTTTCTGGTCGCAGGGCGGAAGCCTTAACCACTAGGCCACCCAACTGCCCCATGTATGTTAATTTATGTAATTGCAATGCTTGACTTTACAGAAAATTGGTCTAATAATTGATTTCGGTGTTTCAGCCTATTGTTTCCTCATTTTCGGTTTTGGCTCAAAAAAACCCCCACTTCGGTGCATCCCTAAAATAAATCGTCATGCACTGTTCCTAGCCTGGCAGTCAGTATTATGATAAGATTGGGGCACACTGAATGTAAAATAAAAAAAATACTTTTCCACTAATGAGGTATTAATTTAGTAAACGCAGCATTGTGTATTTTTGTGTCGCGTCTCATTTAACACACCTGAATCAAGAGTAATGCAGCCTAAAGTAATTAACAAGCTCATAGCAAGCTAGGGGCAGGTGTGTAGGATATGTAAAACACAAATGTGCAAAGGAGCCCCCTTAGTGGAGGTATAGCACCAAGGCTCTACCTAAGCACAATTTTAAGCAGGACCTCTAAGGCTCTACTGATACCAGAAAACTACATTACACCAACTTTCTTCTCATCCTAAACATAGCCAATTAGGGACATGTTTGGTTTCTACAGTGGTGCACTGGAGCTATTAAACCTTAAACCTACCAATTAGTGTCATGCCAACTGCCTGAGACACAATGGCATTCAGTTATCTTAACACACTTATTTCTCTACAATGAAAAAGTCTCATTTTCGGTTATACTTCAAAAGCTCTGGATATATACAAAAACAATATTTATAGTATTTTAATGTGTCAGTACGTTTCAGTCAATTTCAACTCAACAGATGTCAGAAATTTTTTTTTAGCATAAAGTACATCCTAAAAGTATCTTGAAGTATGAGGATTGTGATATTTTTGCCATAATCGTGTTCTTAGAACGTGAAGAAACACTGTAAACATCTGGACCTGCCTGAAGACCCTAGACATTTAAAATAAAAAAAAAAATACAATTTTAAGTTGCACAGAACAACTTTGCTCAGCTGTGTAGTTTAAGGATATACGATGGCCCTGTTCACACCAGGCCCCAACACACATTTTCACTGATCTGATCACAAGCGGACAACTCTATGTACAGGCACCCATAATGTATTGAAATTTGATCAATGAGACCACATTCAATAGTGGTATGGGCCAAAAATGGTCACATTTTTCAGCAGTGCAGACGAACGCATCATGGACCACATTAATGGACCGTCTACGCAACAGGTTTATGTGCCTTGTGTAAGCAGAAAGACATACTCAATGGCACCCCAACAGTATCACATTAAAAGATTTATTGTTTTGACTCTATTCATTTTATAAAGGCACTGCTGTCTCTATTCGGATCAAGACGAAAAAACAAAAACAGACTTGGTCTTTGCAGGCAGAAGTGATACATGTTTTTATAGAAGAGGGACATGGTCACAAGTCCACTTGGTCACTCTAGATGCATTTGGAGACACATTCTTATGTGAACTGCTGTGTACTGATGTCCACTTGTGATTGAATCATCCAAAACGTGTGGATGATCCAGTCACAATGCCAGGTGTGAACAGGGAAAAATATGTCTAAATTGTTTTGGTATCCACAGAAAAAAAAAATGGATAACACATTTACAATATTCTAATAAAGGTGAATTTCCTATATCGGCGCATCTTTAGTAGTCATTTATTTACTGTGTTTTGAAATCTGTGATCTCTCTGGACTGTGTGAGTAAACAGTGCCATCTTGTGGCTACATGATCATATCCTTTCTCATCTGATTTAAGATTAAACATTTAATTATACCATAGAACTTAAAAGGTAAACAACAAACCCTGAACATAATGACATGTACAGTTATTAATGTATAATGTATGAGCCTATAAAAAGAGAGAGAGAGAGAGAGAGAGAGAGAGAGAGAGAGAGAGAGAACGAGGGGGAAAGGGGGAGTAAGAAAACAACACAACAGCAGGCCACACCTGCCAACAGAGCAGATGGGCTCCATTTACTCAACATTGCCTGTGATGTCGGTGAGAAACTACGAGGCAGATAGTTCAGCTGGGACAGTGTTATTGTTTTTCAGATTATGAAGTAAAAGAAACAGGGCTGTGTAGATTCCTCCTTTGACTCCTGAGTGGGCATTCTCAGGGGGAGTCATATCCTGTTTGACTCCTTAGTGAGCCCAGCCCTCTATTTTCCCTTGAGTGTGATTAGGAAAAGTCTCTGCTCCTGAAGAAAGCCATGTCTACAGCAAGACTGAACTGACAAAGTGGATACACATGTGCCAATTTTAAAGTGACCACACTGTATCTGTTACAAACCAAAACCCAGAATGATTCAGAGTGATGACATAAAGACAAAAGGTTGGAGCAGGGATGGTTCAACTCAAATTCAGAGTATAGTTTTTACAATATGTCAATTTTTCTTCAAGTAGAGATGTGATACTTCCAGATTTTAAGAAAATAAACTAGGAATAATAAATACTAACGCTAAACTATAAGTACAAATTTGGTATAAAGATTTGCTCTCTCTCATATATCAGACAGACAAAGAGAGAGATATACAACCAGTCAAATCAAAAATAATTTATTCTGATACCAGGTTTGTACTGAACAGTATTAACCAATGAACTGAAAGTAATAGTGACTTCTCACAATCAGATACTGTTTATAGACTAAAGGCCATGGGGAGGCTGCTTGCTAATTTTGCATACATAACACAGCCTTTAACTGCAAATGTCAAACACAATGGAACTGTTCATGTCCAGTAATGTAACGTTAATCAATAAAACCGAAATAAAATGGCAAATTGTGTTCCGAAAAGGCCACAGTTCCACTTTTTATTCATATTATTATCACCTTGGCAAATCCCACCGACCCTATTGTTAGTTGTACTATTGCACTTTAATATATATTTTATCCAATGTCAACATGCTTATATGCTTCAATTCACTTTTGTTTCACATTTTGTTCACGTGTATTTTTGTCATATTTATACTTCTTTAAAATGTAATTTTTACTGTTACATTTTTCTTTTCATCTTTACATCGTACAGCATAATCATTTCACTGCATGTCGTACTATGTATGACTGTGTAGGTGACAAAAAATGAATTTGATTTGAGATTAAGTCCGAAAATTGAGAATCTGAGAAGCCAGTAGCTGTGTGACAGCTGTTCTCTTCACAGGACCACAGGTGCAGTCTGTATTTAAACACTAAAAGTAGTAAACCAGCTTCCTGGTCAAGACACGCTGAACTGTTATCAACATTAAATATTTACCTCGCTTACATCAACAACTTCGATAGAGCCTACAAAGTCGAGGTTTAAAGTTTAAACCCAGTGTTTTGGCTGAGCAGCTACCCTTAGCTGAGCCGTTAGCACGGTGGCTAGGCTAACAGGCTGGCTACTGTAGCCAAACTGAGCCAAGCCCTAAAAAAAGTCTGAGAGACGAAGACAACTTACCTTTTTAACTTTCTTTACATCATCCTCCATCTCTACGTACAAATGCTCGTCATGTTTACTTTAATTGGGCGGCGGAGGCAGGCTGTGGTGGAGTCAGTCAGTGCCAAACAGCTCCAAACAATCACTGGTGGCACCTTCCCAGTAAACTACACAGGGACCCCCCCGGCGGACAGAGGGTCAGCATAAGAAAACCCCGGCTCACACCGCACCCAGAGGACAGCCTATGAAGCGAATAAAGTCCGTGCTAGCGAACGGGACCGACACTCTTGCGAGAACGAAAACCCGTGAAGTACAAAAGAGCCGCAAACTAGAACAAAAACAGCCCCAAACTTTTCAATCCTGCCGCCATTTTGGGCGTAGAACGCCTACCCAATATGCTTTGCAAAACAGACCAAAGTTTGATGTCTGGAGAGAGCTGGTTGCTGTTAGAACAACTTAATTAAGTCCCAAACCCTTCGTCAGAAATGTGTCTTAAAGCCACGACCTTTTTAGGTAAGCGAATTCTTACACTTAAATATGCATCCCTGCAAGCATGAGAAAATGTAACTATTGGGACATGTAAGCATCTATCCTCATCCCACAACTGTGCCAAAACAACCATAGACAGACTGAGATTTGGTTTAAAGACCAAGAAAAATCCTTTTGAATTACGTAGGGTGAAGGTTTGAGGAACATTTTAAAAACGACAGGCACTAAACACACACTTTAGCTGGCTTATGAGGAGTGCATTAAAAGACACTATATGAACAAACTTGAATTTGTGGAAAAGCTTTCCAAGAAGAGTAGAAGTTATGGTTGCAAAGGGGGACCAAGTCCAATGGAGGTCTATGTATTGAAATGCAGTGTCATTAAAGTCCTTGTTGGTGTAATGGTCAGGCATCCCAATACTTTTGTCGCTAAAAATAGCTAATGGTGCTGCTCAGAAGCTAAATATCAGGCCTGTATTTATTAGCCTCTACACCCATGCATCTTCTTGCAGTGAGGATTTATTGTTGGGTGATTGGCATATTTGCATAAAGGAATGGTATTGTAAAGAGAAAAACAAATTGGATACAAAACATGAACTCTGTAATACCAATGGTGCTAAGAAGAGTGATGTTGCGCTACAGAATAACATGACAAGTAACATTAAATGCTTTTAGGCCAAAATGCCCCTTCACCTCTAATAGGGAATAGGCTATTAGGGTTATTGCAATGCCACAACCTGTGAATGAGTCTCATTGTGACATATATGTCTTTATATATAAACGTTTTGGTGGAAAAATAAAATGTAATGATGAAATGAATTATAGAATGTAATAATTCTTTATTAAACAACAATTTGTTACTCTGGGAAATCTATCTCTATCATATCAGTACATTCACATACACATCTGTACATATACATCTGTATATAACCACTTTTGACCTGTCATTGGGCAAACTGTGCATGTGTGTACAGTATACATTTTTTTAATGGTATAGCTATTCGTACTCACTTTCAAATAATATATTCATTTTCTGTCTTAAGAGATGAACAGTCTCATATCATGATCTACAGTAAGGCTTGACAAGTATTTTTCTTATTTTCTTCAGTTGTAATACTCCTTTTTTCATCTAAAAATCAAAGTGTACAAAAAAACAAAACAACTGTAGCACCATATGTTATTAACATCATTAACGTTGTTCCCGAAACATAAGGGATTATACAATACTGGACATCAGATTTGTTTTCAAATAATGGCAAATCCAGTGGAACAATTTACTTTCATTTATATTTGACAACATCAAAGAAACCATTCTTTATGTTTTTAACAAAAAATAATGAGTACAGTCAGCGAAGGAAAGAAAATGCTACACACCGTAGCAAATAGTTTGCTGAATAATTGTGTGTCAACTCTCTTAAATATCCCAGTGAAATCCAGGGTATCTTTACATACTCGTCAATTACATGAACAGTCTAAACACAATCTAAAATATAATGGATACTATTCGAACCAGTCTCTTTGATAACATTTCTAAAATCAGCAGCAATTCATCTGACACCCATATCCATTTAGAAGAATCATTTTCCAACATAATATTACAGCCAGATCTACAATAACAGTAACAGAAGAGGTACACACAGGTTTAGGACATAGAGATGACAGGAATATACAACACAGCAATCACCTTCTATACTTTTAGCAATTCCTTTTTATCCACACTTTTATGCCACTGGATGAAAGTCAGAGTGATGCATTTTTTCCTTTTTTTTTAAATCTCTGAAGAGAAATCCTAGTGCAGATTAAAAAAATTAAAGTCAAAGTAAGAATACAAAAACAGGAAAAACTAAAAAAAAAATAAAATAAAATAAAAGGTCAAATGAATATACAATATATTCATCCACTGTTGTTTCTTTGTGTTGGTTGTAAAATAAATAAGTGCCACCGTATTTCAACAATGAAGATCTGCTGTAAACTGTGCTGAGGTGCTTGTTCTTCCAGAGCTGGGAAAGTCCGTGAGCTTAAAGAAGCAGGGTTCTTCAGATGGTGGCCTTGCTCTGTGAGCCACAACACAGGTCCTGCAGTCCACATTCTGTGGTAGCACCTTTAGAAAATGTGTGTAAGCACCAGGTCAAGAAACAGAAATGCACCATTTGTTTTCTTCTGTTGTCATTATTATTCTTTTTTTTTTATCTCTCTTTATCTAAAGAACTTTTGGCTCTATTTTAATACAGATGGTTGTGGCACAAATGTGCAGGTTGGAACTGAACCCGGTGCAATGAGCTGCTACTCGGCAATGCTCTCAAGGAACCCAGGGAATGGGCAAAACATTGCACTGAAGAAAGCTGACATGCAAACATAGTCACCGTCGGATGCATTCTGTGGGCATGCTAGGAAGCTGGGTGATGTCGGGGCAGTCTGTTGTTGATTCAGCACTACAGGCCTTCACAAAGCCAGAGACTTCAACGCTTCCAAAAACCGCCTTAGATACAGGTTTAAATATTTGACCCAGTGAGCACCTTGTCTACATACAACATTTCTCCTATTCATATTTTTCCTACATACGTTTTTTTTTCTTTTTTGCAGGCATAACTCCATTTGGCTAGACATTTTGTTCACAAGACAAACAACAGACAGAAAGGTTAACTTGTTGGCACTACAGATCATTCATCTTGCAAGACAGAGGAAGGCATAGACAGAAATACATTAACAATCATCAAATAAATTGCTAAATTTTGTCAGAACTGTGATTCCGTTACTCAAGTAAACCCTGTAGGATGATGGACATTCGGATTCCTCGTTAAATCCAATTGCACAGAGGCTTTGTGCGCATCTGTTCGAAAACGTATAACCCAACATTCAAGTAGATGTTAAGTATTGCCTTGCATTTAGAACACTCTGGTAATTTAGTTTTGCAAAGATGAATCCTCTTCACCTAAAGCACATTGAGCCCATTTGCAGTGTGGGTATCGGTTGGAATTGATCCTTATGGTTACAGTACTGTGTATTATATGAAAGAGGAAAAGACACTGGCATTGTTGTTTGCTGTACTGGCTGCCATGGCTAGATAGAAGCACCCAGAGAAACAAGGCACCACAAAGGATCTGATGTTAGAGGGTCGTTGTTGCCCACATTTTTCCGCGTACATAATGTTGTGGTGAAGGACTTGAGTAGCTATTGATTATACAGCTATCTGTCTGTGATTTATTGTCTTGTAAGGCAGTAAGCTAAACAAACATATTCCGAACGTATTTCCATGTACCAGCCGAGTCCTCTTGCGAATCGCCCTGTTTAATCCTTTCAGATACAGCAGTGAACAAGTGGAATAAGGGAAGAAGGAATCACAGTGTATTTGCACCTGGTTAAATGTTTATCACTCTCCTCGAAGAGTGTTAATACTGTAGTAACTGAGACTGTAGGTGAAGTGTGAACACACTATGGGATGCCAGGCAGCCAAGTCATCCAACCATTGCAGCCATTTAATCATTCACACCATCATGAATCATAGAATAGGGGAGTTGGTGAAATCCCAGCAAACAACAGTGCAATGATGTGCCGAGCACCTAGAAGAGCTGTAGAACTTCTCTGTTCGAAAGGGCTGAGGGATAGGCTAGGGCAGGTAGCTCAAACGTCTTATTAATGCTACTGAATCTGGTTCAAAGTAAATGTCCCAATTTTTCAAGAACTACTTTTGTATCCTAAAACAACCTTTCATTGGATATTTTTGGGAGTGTGAAGAACTCTACCTTCTCAACAGAGCGATGCTAATTTCAGACTGGATATCCGCGTTCCAAGACAAGAGAGTTTGAGAGAATTTCCTTGCACTGTTAACTACTGGAGATTATAATACATTGCAGATAGATTCCTGTCTGATGTGACGTCCAATCCATTAGGCCAGTTCATGAACATGCTGTCTTGCATCAGTTAAACCAGTCACACTCACAAAAGGGGCGTAAGGGCCAAAGCAGCAACCAAGGATGGAGCCGAACTACTGGACCCCAGACCCAAAGATCAGTGGGACAGAAATGTGTGCGTGAGTGAACACATATGCACACACTCGCACACACACCACTGTCTGTCCATTCATTCTTTTCCATCCCTGGCAAAAGCCCATCACCCCTTCCACTACAACCATTCTGAGATCACAGCAGGCACAAAAGGGTCAGTAGTAGCCCATGTCTCCAAAATTTGTTGTGAACCTTGGCATCCCATGTTTGTATTTGTACTTATTACGCTGCTTCGACAAATCATATTAGGAATGAATTTTTAAAGGTTATAGCACATTTTCAGGAAAAAAAAAGCTTTCTGTTGTGCAACTGAGGATAAAATATGTGCGTTGACATCAGTCCCTGTGGAAAACTCATCACAAGCTTCAAAAATGGACGGAGAATACCACATTCACTTTCAGTTTACATTTTTCTTCTCGAAGGAGGCGAAGTGCTCTATGTACAGGAAATCGACGATAATGCGGCAGGGCTTTGTTCCAATTATTTTGCAAAAGAGAAGCACCATTGAGACACACATTCGGCTGGCACATATTGAGAACCCAATTACTCATCAAAGTGCGCAGCCTTGGCATGCATTCTTTAGAGTAATAATCAGGTAATTTCAGGTAAAGTAAGCTTTTTTCCTTTTGTGATTAATACAATGCACATAAAAAACAAAAGTATTATGCCTTCTAATGAAAAAACTGATAGATTAGTTCATCATTTACAAAGCCTAAAATGAGCAGAAAGGCCAATTTCAGCTAAAACCTTCACTTGAGTAGGGAATGATGGAGGATTCTTAGTTATTCATGCTAGCACCATATTTTGCAAGGATTTCACTTTTGTTGAAAGCTGGAAGGTACTAGAAGCAAAACCAATGATATTTATTGTAACTATTACCTTTTGCCATTGTTTGGTTAAAACCCTGCTCCGTCCAATCTTTGGGAACTCCTCATCCACAGAATTGGTTTAAATAAAAAATAAGAACACACACTTTATACACCTTTAGTCCAAATATTGCCTTGAGCCAAAATATCTCAATTGTGCTCATTTCATTTACAAAGAATACAAAAAACTATGTGTAAGATGGGCCAAATGTAAACACACATGCACTGCATCCACGCATACAACTCGTCACTCCACTAATGGGAATAATACAAAAAATACAGAAATGTAAAGGCATTTAATATGGATACCTTAAGGCCTTCTTACTCAGTTAAATGCCTCTGGCAGTGTTATTTGCCGATACCACACTGATTGTAGTGCCATTACTCGTAATATTGGGATTGTGTGACTTTATAGATTTAATTGAGAATCTTAATTAAATCCAGTAACATGTAAACATCTAACATGTATCCATAACACAGGACATGCAAGTTAGCAAATTTCTTTGAGACTTCAGCAAGGGTTATTTAGAAACGTTAGCTCTCTTATCCACTCAAAGGAAGAAGAGATGCAAAAAATGCTGGCTGATAATGTGCTTTTGTTTTGCAAAACAAATGTGCTTTTCTGGACGATGCAGGTGGTGTTGGTCATTTTTTTGATTGTTAGCATTTTTGTAGTTTGTTTCCTTCACAATCATTCGTTATTATCTTAGGCACAAAATAGTAACCAGAAACCCAAAAGATGATGAGTATTATGGTCCTCCATCATTCCCATGTGGCTTTGCACTTCTCAGAGCTGACAGGGACACACACACTATCAAAAATACATGTCAGTAGAACACTCGAACAAGGGCCCCGTTAAAGAAATGCTGTATTTCTGACTTTGTACTCCTTTTCTGCAATGTGTGCAATTATTCTCTGCATTTGTGAAAATAAATGTAAATTCTCTGCGTAGACTCTTTTTAGACCTTTGATATACTCTAGTTGCTGAAAAGAATAACAGAATCAAACAGAGGAAAAATAAGCACCACATGGAGAGAAGTAAAGCAGAGACTGTATGAGGGGAGTAAGAGAGACTGAGAAAGAGAGAGAGAGAGAGAGAGAGAGAGGATGGCAGCAGAGACTGCCTTTATAGGGAGGACTCGTACTGGAGCAGCTCGTAGAGGAGAGGCCCATCCCTGTACCTGATGCCCACTGCATTGGGGCTGATGTACTGGAGGATATTTATGGTCCGCCGGAGGCGCCGGTCCACAAAGTGCGCATCCCAGGCTGGGTAGCGCTTCCTGGGCATGTCAATTTTAATAAGAGGGCCCTCAGGCCGAATGGGTCTGCCTGCTTCGTCAGTGGGCTCTGTAGACCTCACCTGGAACACGGGCAGGCAGGTGTCCGTTGCAGCCTCCTCTGGCTCTCCGTAGTCCCCTGAAGCCATGCCCCGTGTGGGAGTGGCCTGAGAGCCCCGAGGCCCTGGAGTAGGGGCCATAGGCTCGGCCTCTGGAGGCAAGGGAAGGCCCCAAAGGAGCTCAGCGCAACAGGAACTGGCCAAGACCCTCAGCCTGGGTCCCATGGGGTGCAAGACCCCATAGTAGAGGATCATGCAGGCCACTCCTGAAGCGAAGCACAGGAAGACGCCACAGAGAATGGAGGCGGCATAGGAGTCAGTGGTGGCCGGGTCTCTGTAGGTGTACCACAGGACAGTCAGGATGGTGTTCTCCACCAGCACCAGGGAGTAATAGGCCACCATTCGGTATCGGGTCCTGCCCTCCTTGACGTTGAACCAGCAGAAGACATAGACCACGCCCACGACCATGTTGAAGAGCACCTCCTCCCATTTGGACATGCAGAAGTCGGTGCCACCGTGGATCACCCAGAAGGCCATGGCACACCAGTGCAGCACCACAAAAATGCCAAAGTAGAGATGGAAAACCGAGGCGAAGAGGGCGAAAGAGAGCGCCCGTGAGAAAATGGTAAAGAGGCGCCACAGGAGCTGCACCAGAGCTCCCCGGTAGCTCATGCTCTTTTGGTCATCGCGAGAGTCGCGTAGAAGCTTCTGGTAGGAGGCCAGCACCCAAGAGAGAGACAAGAGGGAGGCGACTGCTGACATACCTGCAGGGGAGGGCAGGGAGGAACAAGTATAGGAAGAGAAACAGGTAAAAAGAATGAAGCTTACCATACACACTAACATTTTGTTGCCTTGAATGAAAAAGGATAGCATGATGAAAGACAATATGTTCTAGACTATGTTTATATAAAGCATTTTCTGACCTGTCACAAAAATGTATATTAAGTGCAATGAGAAAAGTTTTGACAATCAAATAGGTATAACTCTTTACTCAGTATACAATATGGAAGCAGAAAAAAATTATACACCACTCTATTTTATTATTTTCTCTCCCAGTACTATGCGTTTTTCAGTTTCAGACTTTTTCTTCGAGATGCTATCTAAGACTTACCTCTTGCTTTGCTATGTTGCTATCTCTTTTTTGTTATAGCATAGCCAAGTTTACTATTCATCCTGCTGAGCTCAGTGTTCTTCAGGATGTTCATAGAGGCATCTGCGTTGCTGTCAGTGCTGTCACCTCAAACGTGAGAAATGGTCCTACATCTCAGCCTATGTGCTGAGCAGCGGGAAAAGCTTGTCCGCACACATACACTGTTGATAATTCAAAAGTCTCAACCATGACAGTCCTTATACTTTTTTGTTGGATTCATACACAAGTCAGCCTTTTTCTGATGTTCAGCATGGAAAGGCAGTGCTGTGGCCCGTCTGCATGATTAAGAGTTTGCAACTTGTTGATGATTTGATGCAACGCAAAGCTGTAAGATCCAGGGAGTCTAGTTTGATTTCAGCAGAATTCACTAGTGCTGCAGTGCATCATGTTGTAACAGAGCCTAGAGCCAGACTCATGACAAATTAAAATGTGCTTTTTCAGCAACATTTCTAATCAAGAAACAGAGTGGCTTGAGTATGCAATGCAAATAATAAATTACACATACAACTGCTTAGTAAACCAAGTCAACGTAAAGCAAATATTGCTCCTGAAGCATCTATTGATTACAATAGTTGCAATGTGAACAGCAGCATTATTTCAGTACAGAAAATCCACTTGTGGAAGACATTTATTGTCTTTCAGGTGCACATTTGCACACCATACCAATTTCTACCAGTTGCACAAGTTGAGGCATTGTGACATTTATGTATTTGAAACCCAAAATCATAATCAATTCAACACAATACAGAAACATCAGCAGTCCTAGTATAGAGCTTTGGGGCACTCCTTACACTGCAGAGTCTCGGCACGGTTCTTCTGAATCATGATGCAGAGCTGAAGCACCAGCTGCGGGGCACTCTCTAGAAAGGTCTCAAGCAGCCGGAGCATATTCACATCAGCATACTCGTACATCATAGCCCAGTAGAAACGCCGCTGGTTCTCTTTTTGCCTGCGACTCTGTATGCCGAGGTACATGGTCCGGATATACCTGCAGAATAGAGATCCACAAGAAAAAGAATGCAGACAGTGTCAAACTGGAACTCACATTAAATTACAGGGTTTGAACTGAAAACGACTTAAAGAGACAGAGAACAAAATGTGTAATCAGTATTCGACAGCTTCATGTGTGGAATGAAGTCTCAAATACTCAAAATTCCTGTAAAAACTCACTCAGTAGATAACATGACGGTAATCCTCACCACTGCGCACACAGTATATGAAGTCAGTCTACCTTCTTTAATTTACATACCTGAGGCAGTGGCACTAATTTATGGAGTCACAACCAACCCAACCAATTATTTATCACCACGACAAATCAAGCAAAGGCACAGTAGTTTCTGCTACTAATGCACAGACACTGCATCACTGCCTCTGAACATGTGGCAGTGATCCAAAATGGGATGTATGATGACAGATGAAACTGCCCTTTAGAGCCTGGAGCGATCGCCAGTGTATGATGTAGCAGAATCTACATTTCACTGCATGATCAGAACAATCGGTGTCTTTGTGGACATGCAAATCACCAGTTCCACAGAACACTAAAATATACACACCGCTGACAAACACTGCTATTGAAAATGCAGTGGAATTGATGTATTTGCATTTACTCCTACACAATAAACCACAGGCTGCAGTTTGCTGTAGGTTGTGCATATTTTTGTGATGTGCATGTGAGGCGTGTGTGCGTGTTTTTGTTTGTTTGTGTGTGTGTGTGTGTGTGTGTGTGTGTGTGCGCGCGTGCGTGCGTTGATTCCGAAGGCCCACACAAAGTTAGTGGGAGACAGGCGTCTGTCAGGGCAGGCAGGGAGACAGAGAGTTCCATATCACCGACCGTTGGGAATTTATTGTCTGAGATCAATCGTCTGGGATTTCTGGCCAAGGAGATCCTCTGAGTACTCACACAGTGGTACCATTTCTGGTCCTCCAAGCGGTGCGGTTTTAGCTCTTGTACGATGCTAGTGTAATCATTTGATATTTCATTATTGCAAATTAGTTATTTTGGGACAAGTGGAGCTCAGTAGCTGATATTGACTGCTATTGCAAAATATTATGTTAAGGTCAAGGTGAGATAGATGGTGCTAACAAGCCATGGAACCTATCTGTAAAATATCTGTGGTGAAGCCAAGGCACCACTAGAGGGTACAGTTCACTACTTTGCTGACAGGATCTGCTGAGTGTGATGATCTACAGCTGCAGCTGATGCTTGCTTTCTCTGGAGACCATCAAAATTTTTACTGTCATCATGATATTTCACTACAAAGCAAACAACATCAAGGACTTGTTTTGTGGTCGTTCTTTTTACCAAATGGTCTGAAAAAGAGGTGAGATATGTATCATTCAAATATTATGATTTCAAATAAACAAACATATAAATGGCAAAAGACAATGAGAAGACACTGCAGTCTGCTATGGAGCTTTAATTTGTGCTGTACACAATATATTATTGGTGTAGTATAGTATTAAACCCCTTTTTATGTTGGATGAACAGTTTCATATTATGTTTCTGGCGATGTTCCATTAATTTGCTCTTTGAGAAAAAAAAATCAATCTACAGTCTGTTTCCATGGAAGCAGTGCATTTTCAAGCGCCAATCAAAACTAATTCCATCCTAACAAGGAGAAAAACAAGCTACATCTAGCTAGCATTTCAGTGTACACACGCAGACAGAGTGTGTGTTGACCAAACCGCAAAACTTATGGGATCCTGATAAGTGGTCTTAGCAGAGTGGCAAGTTAGCTTTGAAATTATATGGCGACAGTAAGCATGTTATTTTTTTACAACCATAGTTAGCATTGAATATTTCCTCAAATTTATAATGAATAGATCTACTTACTCTGTTAGTGTATTATATGTAAGGTATATGTTTGAAAAAGGCTTTATCCAGTTTCTGCGTTCTACTGAAAGTCTAAACCAGGCCACTGCTGCTGAAGAGTGAGTGCTTATGTTTTAAGTTCATTTTACAAGTCAGATTACTATTGGTACAAAATTGCTGATTTCCAGTTTTCGACAGCACACATAACATTTCATGGCTCACTCTTAAAAAGAAGAACCACTTTTCCCCTAAACTTTCAATACAGTGGCTTCAAACGAGTTTACTAATGGCCACCCAAAGAAAAACACCACCACCACCACCGACAAAAAAGTAAAAACATGAGTGGTTCTTCCACAGCATTGCTCCAGACAGGCCCATTTCTGGCCTCTTTGAATGTGCTCATGTTGCTTATAAACAACACATTGATATGATTGGCCTCAGTGTGGAAGAGATGGAGAAGAGAAGGTGCATAGCAGCATACACGTATACACACACATGCACATGCTCACACACATCAAAGTTAGTCTCAGGTGCTGCTCCACCTCCTTGGCTTGTGTCCATCCGGAGGCTGACAGCATTGAACCCCCTCCTTCTCCCTCTGTGTTCCTTTCATGTCTGCTCTTTCCATTCTGTTCAGTCAATATGCTCCTTATGTTCGATTCATTCACGCCGTCTGCACACCACCGTTGCCCTCCTCTTCCTCTCTCTGGGCCTGCCAGTCTGTGAGCTTGCTAGAACTGAACTGGGATCAGTTCTGTGGTGGCTCTCGCAATGATGAGCATTAAAAGTGGAATTGGTGAAGCTGGTCATAGATCGAAACGGGTGAGTGACTTTTAGTCAGATGTGCTGCTGCAGCAGCCAACAGCAGCCTTGGTTCCATCACGCCTATAACGGTGCCATCTGCTCGAAGGCACTTGTTCACAAGAGGCTGTTCTCTGATGCCATTTTCACACAAACTAGGCTAATGCCTGATAGTAAAGCTGAAGCACAATATTGTTTTGCGTGTGTGAATAAACAAGCGGTAGGCTATCTCTTTTAAATCACACCAAGCACAATACTGTATAAATGTGTCTGTTCCACTATATGAATGTACGCTTACTGTAAAATTACTCCCTACTTGCACCAGTATGAGCTTGTGTGTTTCAGGTATTTGATAATGATGCAGTGACATATAAATGCAAAATTTCATTTTGATGAAAAACAGTATTAATCTCTGTATATTGTAATGGAAATGTGGTGTCTATACACCAAGCAAATTTACTAAACAAAAGGCATTGTCCGTTTTACGACCAACCCGTAACCTTTTTTTAAAACTCCACATGAAATAATTTCTAAATGACTCTTGACTCCTTGCTGTTTCAAGGGAGCACATCTTTAGAAATTCCTCGCTAGAGTGTTTTTTGAATGCTACGTAATCTCTCCCCGCCACTTCGCACTCAGATGTAGCTAATTGGAGCCATAATCATCTTTGTGTTTGTGGCAGAGCGTAATGGCTGCAATCGGAGCTGGTAATTACGGAGAAGTGAGAGGAACATTTGGTGGCAAACACCAGTAACAACAGCAACAAAAAGGCTTCATTGTGTACTCTAGCAAAGCGCATTATCTTCGGGAGAGTAAATTCTCCACAAACTACACAAAGTCTCGGCACATCGAAATGGAAAAGGCGCATAAGTATGCTTTTATTCTGCTTCCTTTTTGAGCCACTTGAAATTCTCTCATTTACCAATGCATGCCCTTGAACTGCTCTCGGACTTAACTCACACCGCTATTAAAGTCAGAAAGCCTCCTGCCCACGAGAATACCCCCGCGTCTGTAGTGCTGGGGAATCTGTGCTGAACAGAAGAGCTTGGTTCCTGATAATGATGTGAGGCCAGTCAAGCAAAGACAATAACTTAAAGATGGACAGAAATAGCCTGGACCTAGCTGTAGCTGTTACAGGGCAGGAAAGGAAAGTTGCTGCTCATATTTCTTTAAGCCTTTCCATTGACATCATTTGACAGGAGAAAATTTCTCTGGGTTAACATTAAACAGGGAACTGGAGTAGGCTTTTTTTTTATGCCAGCTTCAATTACGCTAATGCCCTAGCATGGACCATCTCCACTGCCCGGCACAAAATTATAAAAAAGATGTTTATGGGGTGTCCAGTCATGACTGATTGGCCATGACAAGTAAATGTGACAAGCTGACGTTCTGCTGAAAAACAGTCATCACTTCTAAATGCATGCAGAGTTGAATTTTTTATGGATTCACATACACTGTATACATTGCATTTTATGTATATCGCATACATTGTTTGACATTTGAACTGGTACTGTGCACTGTAAGATCCAACAAAGTCCTTGAAGAGGAGCAAGCAACGACCGGGCAGGAACAGCGCTTTAGCTGGTGCACTAGTCACCCATTCAATTTGCTAACCATGGGAGACAGCTGGAAGAGTAGCAGAGCAGTGCTGAAGAGATTGGAGGTGATATCTCACCCCAAGTGTGGTAAGGGGTAGGGCAAATGTTTCTTTCTGAAAATAGCCTAGTTTGCTAGGTGTGAGCATGTTTGCTTTCTGAGCATTCAGCACAGACAGAGGTCCATGACAGTGGTTACTCTACCCAGGAATGTGTAAGCCTTGCGGAATACTGACTATATTTACTGATGTTGTTGTAATGCTGACAAGATTTTACCCATACTTTGGCAGTCAAATGTGTCTCCAGTTAGATATGCCACTTCAGAGACCAATGCCAGACCAAGGATCTGGACTGAATCCGTGTGAAACATCAGTTAACTATTGTCTTTCTTAAACTCTAATTTACTGTCACTTGCAGCTTAAAAAAAGCTCAAATTATCATGAAAGAAACCACAGACACACTCTAACAGAACATTTCCACTGCAGTTTTGCTAAAGGGGCATCCTTCATCTGAACAAAACTGCTTTATGCCTATGGTAAATTGAACCATGCACACATCTTACAGGACTTAAAATAGCCATTGTGTATTGATTATATATATATACTATGAGTGTCCATAACTGTTCACTGCTTAACGTTACTTGTTTACTTAAGTGAAAGGAAAGGTTTGGTAAAAAGTTTTCAGCCCTCCATACACGCTAATTCCTTCCTACAACCCTGGGGTCTAAGCCCACCTTGTTTTCCGTCCAGGGCAATTTGGCTAGGTATACATCCGCGCTAAAATATCAAGGTGAAGGTCATCATAGCTTGCGTAGTATAG
>JBBPDB010000153.1:8921916-8937768 GCA_037974465.1 Brachypetersius altus | reverse complement strand
TCCCCACACACTGCTCCCCGGGCGCCGTGTTCCTGGCTGCCCCCTGCTTCACTTGGAGAATGGGTTAAATGCAGAGGAAGAATTTCGTGCTGTTCACACTGTGTGGAGTGGTGTATGACCGAATGATCACTTTCACTTTTTTCACTTTCATGTATTTGGCTAAGCCACAGTATTTGTGAAAAAAAGAAAGTGCAGTATGTCGCTTCTTATGTTTGTGAAATCAGTCATGAAGTAAAGAATCAGTCACATTTCACGTTTCACTGTTATAGGCTTGTAAGATCAACATCACTGCTCTGTGCACTGCTCTTCTAATGATCACTTAAGCAGGGCTTACGACAATGTCGTTATAAAGCGTTATTGAATTTAATCGAATTATTCTGCTCTACCTGTGCTCTATTCCTCTCAGAGCTCACACAGCCTGCAACACAATTTGACTGGTCCAGCTCCTTACCTGTTTAGGCCAAACTTAAGCCACATCTAATTCAAACAAAGGTTCTACCCTTTGACTCTCACTTTTTGTTCTGCCATCACTTTTCACGAAAGCTCATACACTTGTATTAACAGTTAACTTTTTGGTGCTACTACATTTGCCAGGTTCTGTAATCTTAATCTTAACCCTAAACTAATGATCTTAAGGTTTACTACTACTAATATTAAACAGTTCTTTAAATAACACAATATCACTATGTATTAGCACTAAGTTCATCGTTATGAACTATGTAAGTGACAGTACGGCAGATAGTCCTGAAACTAAAGAAAGGAAGAAAGTCTGGTCCCTTTCAAAATACAAATACACGCATTTTTGAGTTAACAGTTAACTGCGTGTTTTTTTAGTCTTAGTTCTTGACACTAAGGCACAAAGTGCCGCTTACTAGGTTTTTCAGCCTCATGTGACATGGGTATTAGGCAGTAAAACACTTTTTGCACTATTTTAATGCTCATTAGAGCTATAAAAACAGGGCCCTGACCAAGCTCTTGTATTATACAAAAGTAGCTTAATCTACCCACATCATCACTGTGGAGGCTGCTGTTATCAGCAGTAGTCAAAAATCTGACACTATTGGAGAATATTCTAACAGGAAAGTTCAGAGGCCTATAGAGATCGTTAAGTGAGAGAGAGCAGAACCTATGATGCACGCCGCAGGCAGGGAAACCTTGTGGATTCTTTCAGCGAAGCTGCGGGATCGCTTCCAAGGGCTTCACTTCATTCATAAAACTCCAGCCATGTCCACACGTCCCTATCAACTAGCCTTTCAGCCAATCCCACGAGAGAATTCTCGTCTTTCATTCAATGCCCATACTCAAAGATCTGTGGCGCTTACACACACACACACACACACACACACACACACACACACACATACACAAACACACACAGACCCCTTGCCCATGAACATGAAAAGCATACAGCAATTTGATCCTTCATTGATCTCTTCTGGGTGAGAGGTCTGAAAACAGTACCAACAGAGAAAGAGCGATAGAAAGACAGAGATAGAGCTGTAGAAAGAGTGAGGGAAGAATGAAAAGGTTGAGAGAATGAGAGAAGAGAGGAGTAATGAGAGGACAGATGGGGAGAATGAAAGATGGGTGAGGATGAAAGAAGAGAGAAAGAGAGTGAGTGGGAGAGAGTAAGATGGGAAAATGAGAGGAAGCAGAGTGAGAGGGCAGGGAGAAAGAGCGAAGGAAGAGTAAGAGGAGAGAGAAAGAGATGGGAAAAGAATGAAAGAAGGAAGAGGATGAGAGAGGCAGGGGAAGCAAGAGAAGACAGGTGAAAGAGAAGAAGAATTGAGAAGAGATGGTGAGGAAATAGAGTAGACGAGTATGGTGGTGTTCATTGTCAGTAGGCTGATGCATCACTGAAAAACAATGGGAGGTATAGAAAACAAGTCATGATGAACATCGCTACAGGAGAATGCTGGAGAAAATGAAGTAAAATGGGAGAGAAAAGGTCAAACTGGCAGTGAGGGTGACATAGATGTATGGACCCTCATTCAATCCTGTCTTTGAATCCTGGAAAGCTGAACAAGGATGCAAACTTGTCACTTTTCAGCCCAAATCACTGCTTTTAATTTAAAATAGGATATTTGTACAGGTCAGATGAGGGGAACAAATGCCACCTCCTGAGAAAAAAGGCAAAACAACAACAACAAAAAAAAACGTTCTGGGTCAAAAGCAAAAAGGACAGTCTCTTTATGGGACTTCCATTTTTAAAGGTCCGCATGGCATAAAGTAACATTCTGTTACAGAAGGGGACTCAGGGCAGGCTGTAGCTGACCTGGAAGCACTTTTTTCAAATTACACACCAGGGTTAAGTCCCCGCACTCCAAGCACTACTGTCCCAATACTTTTGTCCTACGACCTTCCGAGTTGCATATCTCAACAGGGAATTTAAATTAAAAGAGGCGAATACGGGTTTACCGTTACATTTTCTTTAGGGGAAATGCATTAAATCGAGTGTTCTGGGAGCATATTTAGGGTTTACACTATAAAAATAGGCATTTTAGACAATTTTTTAACCAAAACACATCAACATGGTTCTTCACTATACACAGGTGCTCTTGGAACGTAACCCTCACGAAAAGCACGGGGTTACTGTACTGTCAAACAGTTTAGGATTTGTTTTGTGAGATTCTTGAGCTGGCCACGTAGAAATGTACCCAAAATGGACCTACATTACTTGGGGTGTAGTTAAATGGAACACTTGCTACAGTAGCCTAATTATGTCAGTGACTAAACAGGGGAGGGTGCCTCTGATCACCATTCCACACCACACACAAATCTGTAAGCAAATACAAGCAGGGTGTCAATTACACACACACACACACACACATCATATGGACAAAAGTATTGGGACACACCTTTTTTCATCTAGGTTTGGGCTAGGCCCTTTATTTCCAGTGAAGTATCTCAATGCTTCAGCATACCAAGACATTTTGAACAATGCCATGCTTTGTGGACACAGTTTGAGGAGAAATCTTTTCTAGGACTTTCTAGCCCTTTTTGAGATCTGGGATGGTGATTGTGAGCCAGTCCTTCTTGTTCAACATCAGTGCCTGATCTCATAAATGCTCTACAGAATGAATGGACACAAATTCCTATAGAAACTTTCCAAAACCTTGTGGAAACCCTTCCAAGAAGAGTAGAAGCTGTTGAAGCTGCAAAAGGGGGTACCAGCTCCATATTAAAATCTATGTAATTGAATTTAATATAATATATATGTCTTATATATATATATGTGTGTTTGTGGCATGGCCTTGGACACCTTTGAGCTGGGGTGTCGAACTCCAGTCCTGGAGCACGTTTTGGTGATTCCCCTACTCAGGAACACCTGGTTCACATCGGCAGTTAATTGTCAGGCTTAGTGAACGTGTTTGAGGAGAACCACTATCAAACTATGCTGGAAACCCGGCCCTCCAGGACCGGAGCTTGACACTTCTCTGTGACAGCCAGGTTTCTCAACCACTGGATCGCAGACCACTGATCGGCCGCGAAGGCTCATGATTGGGCGGTGAGTATTAAACGAAGACTGGCCCTTGGGTCGCAACTGGTATCTAACAAATAGCGGAGGTTGTATCATTTCAAATGAGCCTTCTCACCCAAAAACTGCTCCCAGATCAATCAAGCAGTGCAGACAGAGAGGTGCTCTGCTGCGCTCAGTCAGAAATATGTTTTTTTAATGATGACATAAAGTGAGTTGTTTTGGAGTTGTTTTATTGTGTTTTGTCAAGTACATGGTGCACCTGGCCCTGAGTTCTTATTATTTGAACCGTATGGTCAACCGAGGGGCGGAGCCACCAGTGTGAGGGGTGGAGCCGACAGTGCGAGTTGCTTGATCGGAGCCGTTTGTACAGAATGAATGGGAGAGAAGCGGAGTTGAAGCAGTTATTGATTTATAATTCTGTGGTAAAAATATGGATTTCTCCACACAAAATGGAGTCTCTGCTTGCACTTAATGGTACTAAAAGCCATATAGAACATTCATTCTTTATTCTTTTGAGCTCAAATTCTGAGCATAAGTTGACAAGACCTTCTTCAGACAGGGACAATAAGGGACAATTCCTGAATTCAAAGCATAATATAAAATACCGTATTCCATCCTGTGTAGCTTTGAAATGAGTCCAACCGCAAACAATAATAATGCTGTATGATGGCATTGTGATGCTTTAAAGTTGGTACTGAAAATTCCAAGATGGCCATGAAAATAGGAGAAAGCTATTAGTGGGCCTTGGCAACATGCTCTGATGGAAAGGTGGGCCTTAATGCTGAAAAGGTTGAGAACCATTGCCCTAGACCAGGGGTGGGCAAACCAGTCCAGAAAGGGCCGCTGTGGGTGCAGGTTTTCATTCCAACCAAGCAGGAAGCACACCTGATTCCACCTCTGTAATCAGTTGGTCTTGGTTTTCAGTCACTCAGGTCTGGCTTCTTCTTGGTTGGAAAGAAAACCTGCACCCACAGCGGCCCTTTCTGGGCAGGTTCGCCCACCCTTGCCCTAGACGGTTCACATTTTGTCACCTTTCAAAAGATTTTAGGAGGTTAACTCTTTAACTCAGATGCCACTTCTGCCTTTTAATCTACTTTTCTATTTAAATGAACTGATTTCTCTGCATTATTGTTGTTGACTGTTATTATTTTTAGACTTTACATTTCACTTGCATTTTATTATTTTAGAACAAAATGAAACAAATCAGTAATAAGCCCATAGCAGTGTAAACTTATTTACAGTTCCACATTGATGTATGCTGAAGGTCCAGCCACTCTGTGGTTTAAATGCTATATTTTAATGCAACGTTTGCAAATTGTTAGGTAACCTAGGGTTAAAAGGACACAAGGAGCTGAAGCTTGAAACAACAGCATCTAACAACACAAAACCCGCTTAAAGACATTCTCCTGCCACATCATTACTATTCCGCACACACGCTGGGCATGTCAGTGTTCCAGACTGGCCTTTGAGTCAGACAGACAGATGCATTACATCAGCAACACTTACTAATACTGGCATAGAGATGACACTGGACTTCAATCCATGTAAACCCACACAAGTAGATAAAGACGATATCTCTAAGCTCCCAGAGGAACACACTCCCACACATGGAAAGAAGGCGAAAGAGAAAAAGAGGGTCTTGGATGGGTCATCCCATCTGTGGAGTCTACTGTGTGTGCGGTGGGAAGTGGGAGCCCATTCCTACTCTGATAAGACAGGTCATATTTCCATTCCCACTCTTCTGAGAACCTACACACAGGCCCGTGATTCACTGTGACTCAATCCACCAGCCTGCCACTTATCGCCTCTCAGCTGGCACGTCTATGTGCATATGTACAGCCAATTTCATTTCAGGATGAAAAAAAAAAATTCTCACAAAATAGGCCCTTCATATGAGGGCCAATTTAAATTTGAACAAGTGGAATATTTCATGCAACTGTGTTTTGCTTTGTACCAAAAGAAACTTTACAGAAAATAGTTTATATCCTGGTAAATCATTACAGATGAAGTTTTCTCCAGTGATCCTTACTTCTTTTTTACAATAAAATGACCTTCATATTAAACAAAACTTGCAAAATATGCTCCATACTGAGGACATTGTTGTGACATATTTCCGAGTATAGATTGTTCAATAGATCACTGTAATATATGTAAATAAAAAAAAGTCTATTATTTTTTGTTTCAAATCCTCAGTCAGCTACTTAGATGAACTCAACACCATGAGATGGTTTGGAGGGTCATAGTTTATTACGATCTAGAACATATGACTTAAGATGAAAAAAATGGCACTAGTAGATCCACTTTTTCACATACCATGTCATCAATTTAGGCCTTTAAATTTAGCAAATAAACAAGCTGTCAGGTCTGGGTTTTGTTTGTATGCTTTTATTTTGACATGGAGTGTATCCTCATTCCTGTGCCTCGACTGGTTAGGCCTTTAGTTTAGTTAGGTTGTGGGTTCACCGTTATATTCTGTTCTGCTTTGTGTAAAAGAAAGATGTAAGGAAAAGAATGGACGTCTGCTTCTGTGACTCCTGCATTCTTGGTACATGACGCGACGTGACACAATCAAAACATTTATTTATTTAATTAGTATTTATTTAAGTTTATATTTAAGTGTATTCTATTCATGGTAGCCTAGTGGTTAGGGCATTCGCCCTGCGACCAGAAAGTCCGGGTTCAATTCCCAAGACCTCTAGGTACTGAGGTACCCTGAGCAAGCTACCGTCCCCACACACTGCTCCCCGGGCGCTGTGTTCCTGGCTGCCCCCTGCTTCACTTGGTGAATGGGTTAAATGCAGAGGTTGAATTTCGTGCTGTTCACACTGTGTGCTGTGGTGTGTTCACGTATGACAAATGGTCACTTTCACTTTCATTTAAATATTGTATGTAGTTTGACCATAGGGTGCTCAAGTGTTCTTTCTAGAAACTTACATAGTATGTAGAAAGTGTCTTTCGTAAAAGTTAGAGGATTCATTGATGTAGCACAGAATCTTGAGGATCGAAACTTTGGTGTACATTAATAAATAACCATTATATATGCATACCCAGTGTGAGGATCTCTCGCAGCTGAGGTGCTGAGGAGATTTTTTTTCTGTGTTGACAGTGGGGTGGAGGAGGAAAGAAAGGGAGGGAGGGAGGAATGAGTGAGTAGGGGAAAAGTAGGACAAAGATGTGTGTGGGCTCTGCTCTGAAAGGACAGCATCGGTAATAAGGGCTCAGCAGCTGCTTTCACACACACCACTCTCAGGATCTCAGGCCACAATGACCATTTCATTGGAAAACCATGAAAATGTGGCCTTTCTTTATATGGATCTTACTTTCTGTGGATCTTCTGGAGAAAATTTGCAGATGCTCAACTTATAAAAAACTGGGTGAAGGTCATTTTTTATTGTTTGAGCTTCAGGGTTGGGATTAGGATGACAATATTGGCAAAAATGGTTAACTAAAACAAGGCAAGAGTCAAGACGTAATTAAGAAAGAAAAATGTGGTTGATTTATTCAAATCCAATTTTTAAGACGTCATTAATAAACCATGGGAGTAATGAGGGTTTTTTTTTGTTGTTATTATTATATTAATGTAATGCTATATTTAAATTTGTGACAGATGTTCCAAAATCCCATTCCAGCTGATTTAACCAGTTTTTCTCATGTGGGAGCTGAGAGCTGGTCAGGTATGTGATCCAGAAGCCCCTCCTCAGAATAAGCCCATTCTTACACATACCACCCTACATCCCCACGCCCCTCGCTCCTGGAGGCAAGCACTTCAGAAAAATGTCAGAGTGAGACATTGAGAACAAATTGGAGAAGACAACCCCCTTGAAACTCAGCATTTTGAGGAGGTGTGGGGGAAAAAAGGTGCTGACGCTGACAGGCAGCAGAAAATCCAGACGAGCCACCACTCTCCTCCATCCCTCTCCGCTGGCTCAACCACTCATCCCTGACAATCTCCCTCCTCCGCTCCCGCCGCTGTATCTCTGCTGGACACCTGGACCTGGTCCCCTTTTGAAAAGGAAAAAAGAGAGAATTTTTTCTCACGCCACATAACCTCCCCACACACACACACTCCCGAGCAGGAAACGGAAAATTAATTTCTCACAGATCACAGCTTCCCAGCGCCTGGCGGGGGAAATGGATGTGCAGAGTAAGTGAGCACAGAACTGAAGAAAGAGCAGAATGTAGATGAAGACAGACACACTGGACCACTGAGGGATGCCCACCCGCTGCTTTTATATCTCGGCTTGCTTTTTTGGAGAGGGGTCATCTTAACTGGATTACTGACATTGCAGTTTTGGATGTGTTTACCAGCATGGGTGCAATTCGTCATGCATAAAAAGACACTGCCCATGAAAAAGTTTGTGACCTTCTTTTGAAAGAAGATTTCTTCGCAGTTATGCTAAACGGCTCATCTCATGGAAAACCGAATTTTCCTCACCTTTTAAATGAAAAGAGTGTGATGTGGTATGTAAAACAGCAAGAGAATGTTAAGGCAACCACGCTGCAGTTAAGCTGAAAAGCGTTTGAGTATGAGGCTTTAATTCACTATTCAAAATTTTCACCACTATCACACCAAACAGATAATGTACTTATCTCTGCATACTGAGCCCACAGCAGTTTCTTTAACTTATTTTATACCATTTCTGTTGATACAGTCTCATCGGAGGGTTACTTGATATAACTAAGTGGTGCCTTGATAACGATGTGCCAGTTTTGAACTGTTATTTAAAGCACTATTTTATGGGCAGTTTATTTAATCAGAATCAGAATCAGAATCAGAAAACTTTATTTATCCCGGAGGAAATTGTTCACCTCACGACTGCACAGACACGACAGAACAATACAGAATAAAAATACCTGAATATATAAATATACTCAGACTAGAAATATATTAATAAAGGTAATAGTACAGCTTACCCGTAATAAACTATACTGAGAGGGGACTATAGTAAGGTTAAAAAATTAGAACACTCTGTACAATAAGTAGAAAAAAATCAGACAAGACAGCAATCAGCTATGGCAGCACAGAAATGCCTAGCCAACATCAACCGACACCTGGGACCGTCATACTGTGAGTGGCTGTCAACTAGAGACATCAACCGGCGCTTGCCAAGCAGGAAACTTGCAGCAAAATACACAGGAGCATCCAAAGTAGTTCAATGTACTAATGCAGTGACATGTTGTCTGCAACTGACCCACATTAAAATATCCATCCTGTCTTTCGTGTTTCTATGCTCAAGCCATTTTTATGTTCCACTACGCTGGAGAGTGAAGGTTTAGACCTACGGTCATGAATGCAGCCCTGCAGGTCTGTAACGAAATGCGATATGAAACCAAAATCACGGCACTCAGATCCACAAATCTGTGTCGCGGTGTGAAAAGTCAGAATCACAACACACCCCTTACAACTCCCAGAGTTATCTTTCCTGTCCAGATCCAATGCTACCACATCTGAGGATGAGGATGACTTAAAACAAAATGGTGTCTGGAATGGTACTGTAACAGTTACCATTACTATTCTTGACCCATAGGGGGCACTGGGCGTGGTTGTCTACTTCCTCTTTCCCTCTATAAAAGAAGCAGGGGAAGCTAGGCTAAGCTACCAGCACCAGCAGAAACCCTGAGAGAACCTACATGTGAACCAGAGAGTTCCTTTTGCATGTAAGTAGTTTGTATATGTATGTTTAACCTTGTATTATGTTTGTATCTATAAGGTTAATCACTGCTCCACCTACGGTGTTGAGCAGGTGAGTTTTTCTTTTTTCTATTTCTTCTTTTGTCTTTCCTTTTCCTAATTTGTTTGGATTCCTGGGTTCCTAAACCTATTCCTTTTATGGAGGTATTGCCGTGTTGGATTGGAGGAGCTCTGCCAAACAGGAGGGCAAGAAGGAGTACAAGGACCGGACGGACATAAAGCTTTCCAGAGACAGAAAGGATACTTGAAAGACTTTTGTCCAAACGTGTACATATGGTGGTGGGGGTGATTTGTATGGAATGTGGTGTGTATGTTACAATATATGGTATGATCAATCTGACATCTTTGGTGGTTTGTTCCCTGACCTTCTTTTCTATAATGACCTCACTTTATTAAAAAGGGCAGGTTTGTTACAATACTGCTTGCACTAAGCAGTACCATCCCCACCCCCCAAGGGAATCGTGATACAAACCAAATAGTGGGTCAAAAATCGTAATACAAATTGAATCATGGGTTTGGTGTATTCTTACACTCCTAGCGCTCTGACATACAAAGAGAAATCCTGTACTCCCAGAGGCGTTACAACAGGCTCCACTACTGGTCTGGGAAATATAGGGTCCATAGGAACAATGTTGGGTTCCTGTAAGACATTCCGGACCACTCTGTGAACTTCACCACTAGGGCTAGTGATTCCATGATTGGTTAGCAAAATGACTTGCCATTTCACGCACTATTTAAAAGCAGATATGAGAATTTTGCTTTCTATGTTGTACAGAGACTGTATCCATTGCCCTGGTCTACATGGATCTTTGTTACTGCTGTTTTTGATTCGAGTCTTGCCTATGACATTCCTGTTTCTGCTTTTTGGCTTCTATGAATTACGTGCTTGGGAATGGTTTTGACTCTGGACTGTCTTCATCATTCCTGTCTGCCTGATCTTCACTTTGGACTGAATGTACAATCAATGAACATGAACCTGCAAATGAGTCCTTTCTCAACCAATCATTGTATCGGCATAGAAATATTGAAGCTCGTAATAGAATACTGAAGCACATAAAGCATAACGTGCGCATGTGTGTGTATGTGTGTGTGTATGTGTATGTGCACACCTGCATGTCTGGGACATGAAATGTCCTCTTGCTGCTCACATCACAGTGCAGCCTATGGAGCATGCTCAGTCAATATGTCATTAGTGGCCTGTGAGGCTGCTCAGTGACCCAGTGAGTGTGTGTGTGTGTGTGCGTGTGTGTGTACCATCACTCCCAGCCCACTCACATGTCTCGCAGTCACTGCCTGTGTCTGAGATCTACACTTACTGAGACAAAAAAGCACACACTGCCGGCTCAAACACGGCAGAGCACCAACAAGCTTCGGATCTCAGTGTACTTGCTCTGGGAAGCTGTGAGTGGCATGTGTTCACTTTAACACTGGCAAATAACGCATATAAAACATGGGCTTCGGTGCATGAAGATGGATCTTCAGTGTCCTCTCAGCAGAATTGGACAAAATGTTGAGCATTTTGTTTTCCCTGAAGAAACTATTTTCACTCTGAAATTGTTCAGTGAACAGGGAAATACTTTCAGTACATTCACAAACCGCATCCAGCAATGCACAGTAAAAATACAAATATGATGTTTTGACACCCTTTGATATACGATATTAAACATTTTGCATGGCCGCAAAACTGCAGACTTCCCAACATGCAGACCTTTTAGTACAGTGTTTGTGGGACATGACAAACAAGCCATACATGCACCCTATCGATTAACCATGTTTCATAGTTACTGAGCTCGTTTGCTTAGCTGCAGGGACTCCAGATTACTCCGATCCAGATTACAACCATCATACAACTCAATAACAAATGAATAATTGCAATTTAACACACAACCTTAAGTTTTTTCTGACCCGTGTTGGTCAGAAATCTGAACCAAAACCATCCAGACTGATTGGTTGTAATCTGATAGTTTTAGTGAGCGATCACAGATTACATTCTGTTAACTTATTATTGGAGGTTCAGTTAATTCAATATTATGCATGTATGTCCCCCCTTTACATGCATGTATGTCGCCCTTTGAACAGCATCATTGTCTCCATCCCCTGCATTGTATCATTGTTTAGTTAGCTGTACTGTATATGATTAGTCTCCGGATGCATCTAAACAACCCAAAGTTGCTGCTTCTTCCACTTTATCCAGCTCCTCTTCTCAAGAATTGATCACCATTACGCCATATTGCTGGCTGTTCTTGTACTAGAGGGAACAAGCGAAGCTGCTTCAAATTTTTGAGAAGTGACTTTCATTTTGCAAATGAGAATGTGTACCACATTTTCACTTAAAAAATAACTGAGCGCTGCTGATAGAGGGGTGGTCAGACTTTTGGATGACACTGAAAAGGCTCAGCTGTCCAGTTTCTCAGCTACTGCTTGCTCCTTGAATTCCTGCAACCAGGGTTAGTAGTAGCCTAGTGGGTAAAGCACTTTCCTGTGAACCCAGTGACCACCAAGTTGCAGATTCAAACTCCCACTTTCTAATATTGTGTCCTTGAGCAAGACACTCAACCCTCAGTTTCTCCAAGAGGACTGTCCCTGTAACCAATGGGCATCAGTCCAATGCCCCTTTAACTTGTCCTCTCCTGACTCCTGTACATTCTTCTGAGGTGTGACAACAATAGTGAAACCTTTGGCACACAGCTATGTCTCCTTCCTCATTAAACAGCTGTAGTTTCTCAGTGTATGTATTTGTACATGGATGTTCAGCCATATGACCAGTCCAGCTTTGCCTTTCACTTTGATGTTGATGGGCTTTTTGTTTCTGCGTGCCATGCCTGCCATGTTACAAATATACGTGAATATATGTTGGCCAATAAAGACAGCTAGGTTACAGTCAATAGTGAAATGTTCAAATCTATAACACTAAATGATTATTGCTTTTTAATCCAGAATTCAGGAGCACTATGTTGGGGCAGCTGGTGGCCTAGTAGTTGTTCGCCCTGCAATCAGGAAGTTAAGAATGCTAAGCACCTCTGAGGTACCCTTGAGCAAGTTTCTGGCTGCCCACTGTTTCTCTTGGTGAATGGGTTAAATGCAGAGGAAGAATTTGGTGCTGTTCACAATGTGTGCTGTAGTGTGTTCACGTTTGACTGAATGGTCACTTTCACTTGTTAGTTAGAATAAACAATTGTTTGGCCAAAATGTTTACAGCTGTGTCATGTGATTTTTATTCACAGAACATTTCAACTAGACACTGGTGACTAATATTTGAACAAAGGGTTTTGATGAGGAGTGAAAAGCACAAAGCACATCAAATAGTTTTGACACAGCAGCAATAGATGAATCAGAGAGAAACTTGAGCAAAGAATCGCGGGAGCGATGACAAATATACAGCAGCTTTCCACTGTTACAAAGTTCACTTTAACAAAAATTAACAATATCAAAATGTGTATATATATATATGTATGTATATATATAAATGTGTATATATGTTGTTTCATGATGCGGAAACCTCATATGTCCAAAATGGCTACTTTTAGGAAACTCAAAAAACAATGTATATTCTAAATAAAAGAATACTGTGTCATCAAAATTGATATGACATCTTAAGATATGATTATATAACTGTGTGTAAGGTTGTATTGACAATATTTTTGCTAAATCTTTGTAAAAAGGATTTATGTGGATGCGGCAAATATGGACATAGGTGTTTGTGCCATTATTGATTTTAGCGGTTGCGTTGCGTCTAGACAGAGCCTCTCTACATTAGTTGGCTACCATTCATTGTATCGAGATCAATTAACAGACTACAACACTTTATTTATTAAAACCCACAGCTTGTCTAACATGGCTGTTTAGCCTTTGTTCGCTCAAAACTTGGACCAATGGACTGACATAAACATAACAGAAGCCTAATGGTCATTAACCTGCAAACTTACCGGTTACTCGCACTCCTCCTCTGCATCAACATCTCAGGAACAATTAAGTCAAAAACCTTTTCTTTAAAAACGTATTCAGATGTGTTGTCGCTATACTTTACTTGCAAGGAGATAATTTAAAGAGGGATGCAAGGGCATGATAGCCCCTAGATCATCATTGGATTAACGTGAACGTGAAAATCTGGTCATACATGAACATGCCACAGCACGAAATACTTCCTCTGCATTTAACCCATTCACCAAGTGAAGCAGGGGGCAGCCAGGAACACGGCGACCAGGGAGCAGTGTGTGGGGACGGTACCTTGCTCTGGGTACCTCAGAGGTGCCTTGCGGTCTTGGGAATCGAACCCGGACTTTCTGATCACAGGGCGAATGCCCTAACCACTAGGCCACTAGTTGTTTCATGATGTGATATATATATACACACACATCACATCACAAGACTACATTAATCCAAAGATGATCTAGGGGCTATCATGCCCTTGCATCCCTCCTCAAAGCCCTGCTTGAACATGAAGGTGAATATGAAACTGAACGCTGCAAAATAAACCATGTATGTATTCTATAAACCGTATAAAAAAAACGTAATTTCAAAAGAACCCCCAAACCTTTGACAGTGTATATCTATATATGTTCTCTTTCATTTTTTCTATCTCAGTCAGGGTGCGTTTATCTGTGTGCAGAGTGTGTGTGTGTGTGTGTGATGTCCTCAGAGATAGAGCAGCTCCCTGTACAGCCTGGGGCCATACAAACAGCCAAAGACAGCCTCACAGGGGCCTCATGTCAACCTCCAGTCACCATGATGAGCAAAGCTGAAGAGCATGCTCCCTGCAAGTCTTCCCTCTTCTCAATCCTCCTGCCAATTTGTAGAATGAGTGTACACAGAATGCCACTGCTGACCTTAAACCAGTCACACAGCATCTGCCTCCCAGTCACACTGCATATGCCTCACAGCTGCAGTAATGAAAGTATTTCTATGGATGACTGCTACTTCCCCTATGGGGAATGAAAATACTGGTTGTTTTATTTCACAGAGAATCGGGCTGGCAGGTAAAGACACCAAAGAGAGGGTCAAACTGAGAACAGCAGGTTTAGATGTTCAGTAGTAATTTCACACTCACAACCAGAATGAGACACACACAAGCTGCACACTTAAAGAGAGCAGTACCAGAAAAAGGGTTCTTGATCTACTTTGGCTCCATGAAGATGCATTTAATGGATGATTCTTTAAAAAGCCATGTTTTTGTAACTGTAAGGTTTCTTTAAAGGTCCCATGACATCCTGATTTTTTAGGCTTTTATATAGGTCTTAGTGGTCCCCTAATACTGTATCTGAGGACACTTTCCGAAATTCAGTCTTGGTGCAGTATTATAGCCATTTCAAGCCAGTCCCACAGTGAGACTAATGTGTGTATTCAAACGCCATTCACACACATACCTGATGCTATCTACCTTTACATTTGCGACAGTAGCCTGCTAACTGAGCTAATGTTACAGCCACATTCTTTGGGTAAAAGCTTGGTAAACATATAGAGCAAAGCAAGAAAATGATATAGCGTTAAGTTGACTTGAGGTTCGAAGTTGTGCCATTTATGTCTTTTTTTATTTACAATTGTCCCAAATGTCCCAATTTTAGTGATGTCCAGTTACACCCATTAACTAAGACATCCCCACCACCTTTTCAGACTGCTTCTAACACAATCTCAACAACAACTCAACATGTTTGGAGGGGAACACTAATTGGCATTTCTGTTTGTCAGCTGCCAGACGCCTGCATTGTCTAGTAGAGTGATGATGGCACAGCCATTCAATCTCAACATCTATTTTTATAGTGGCAGCTGCTGAAGCATTCAGTCAGGGAAGTTCTCCATGCCGGATCTGAACACTGCCTAGTGCGCTCCAGCTTCCTTCCCATCCTTCCCTTGCTCTAAGAATGTGACCATGTCTGCAATCACTCTGCTTATAGTGGGGGATTAGGGGACGCTTTCCTCCAGATCCTCACCATCCTGCTCTCTTTCATGTTGTGATTGGAATCCTGCTGCGTGTCATGCTAAGCAGAAACCTACAGCAGAGGGGAGAGGACAGCCCACCTATCAACCCCCCATGGGTCCTTCTTCACAGGGGAGGGAGTAGTGCGAGCTTTAGATGCCCTAGATATGGTTTGTGTTCTAATTTACCTCTTCTCCTTAGTACTAATTTACTTCAGTGGTCACATTGCTGCAGTCTGGTAGAAAGGGTTCTTCAAGAATTTTCGAAGCGATTGAAAAAGGACAGCATTTTTGTATCCTGAAGGGTTCCTCAGGCATATTTGTCCTGCGAATGAAACACTGTAGATAAAGTGTCAAAAGGATGGCTTGATATACTGCAACTACAGCTAGTCTGATAGGTTGTAATTCAAAAATAATCAGTGTCCCACATTCAAATACTTACGCTATATTCATATTCCATAACAGTGTCTGCATTTTCGTCTTTGTATCATTTGTCAAGAATGGAGAACTTGTGATAATGCAATAACCTACCTACATCATGTCCAGATGATACAGTATCATGATGCAGTAATATAACACACCATGACACAGTAAGCTACCAAAGCAGAACAAACACTTACACATTGTTCAAACAGTTGATCTAAGCTGGCTAGCTTCCCAATTATTCCTAGAGTCCATCTCACATTTATATTTACGGCATTTATCAGACGCTTTTATCCAAAGCGACTTCCATTCCCTACCTACAGGGGCAGTCTCTCCCTGGAGC
>JBBPDB010000153.1:8838730-8884725 GCA_037974465.1 Brachypetersius altus | reverse complement strand
AATGGATGGAATGGGGGATGTTCATTTTAGAAGAATGCCATCCCTCCTCCATCCTGTACTGCTTATATGGACAAAAATATTGGCTCACACCTGTTTTTCAGGGTTTGGGCTAGGCCCCTTACTTCCAGTGAAGGACAGTCTTGAATGCTTAGGTATACCAAGACATTTTGGACAATGACCATGCTTGGTGGACACAGATTAGGCAAGACCCTTTTCTATTCCTGCATGACTGTGCCCCAGCGCACATAGCAAGGTCCATAAAGACATGACTGGATGAGTTTGGTGTGGAAGAACTTGACTGGCCACACAGAACCCTGACCTCAACCCCATCCAGCACCTTTGGGATCAACTGGAACAGAGAACGCAAACCAGGCCTTCTCATCAGTGCCTGCCCTCATAAATGTGACCTAGTGATCAGGAGTTGCACCTGTGTTCAAAGGGTTTGGGTTTGAATCCCAGGATTGCTAGAAGCACTACTGAGGTACCCTTGAGCAAGGTGCTGTGTCCACACGCAGCTGTTTAATGTAATGAAGACAAAGTCCCTGTTAATACCCTTTATTTCAGAACTGCTGGGTATGAACGTATCTATAAACCCTTGAACACAAAGTATGACAAATTGTTATTGAAAGTACAACACGGCTAATATCTATTCTATTTAATTTGAGGCTTTGATCAATGTGTTAGTCATTGTACTCAAAGACAAACAAATGACGGTATGAACCGATCAGATTTGTTAAATTTGTTTATTTATACTTGTGATAACTGTGTCAAAAGTTTGGACTCATCTGATTGAATTTATTTTTATGAAATTTGAGACATTTTCATTTAAAAGCTTAAATGCACTACATTTATTTTCTCAGAAAAATACAAATAATGACATGAAGTGTCTGGACATTACTGATGGGTTAGGCAATCCAGGATGGAAGGATGTGATGGAAGTATAGACTTTCCGCTTTAATTTAAGTGGTTTAACAAAGATATTGCAGTACGCTTTCAGAATTATAGCCATTTTTCAAAGAGTCCCGTTATCAGAAGCTCAAAAGTAATTGGGCATGTGATTGACGAACAGTTTCATGGCCAGGTGTTCCCTCATTATTCCATGAAAAACAAACAAGTACATAAAAGGCCTAAAGTTTGTTCAAAGCACTGAATTTGCATATGGTATATGGAACTCAATATAAGGGGGTGCAAAGAGGTGCCAGTGCAAGTGAATGAGGCCTTATTAAGCTGGGAAAAAACTAAATTAACATATTGGAGGAATAGCTAAAACTTTAGGAGTGCCCAAAACAGCTTGTTGTATTCTTAAATGACCAGCAACCCTAAAAGGTCTGGGAGGCCATGGAAGACCACTTGAAGTGGATGACCATAGAATTCTTTACTTGGTGAAGAAAACTCCCTTCAAAATTTTTCAACATTGATCCAGGTGGAGTGCATTCCCAAAGAGAGTTGTATCGGTGACAAAGTCTGCAGCCGTGAAAGACCTTCATTAATGGGAATAAAGACGGCTTGCTTCTAGATGCAAACCAATGAAGAACAGGAAGGCCAGTTTGGACTTTGCCAGAAAACATCTTAAAAAGCCTGTCCAGTTCTGGATCAAGGTCCTAGGGCCAGTGTTAATGACACTAGCACTGGAAAAAAATGATTGGACTATGATAAAAATAACGATGACCAGAAAACTAAATAAAATCAGCTGAATTGCGGGCAAAGTCAACTTCAGTTTCATTGCTGTTTCATTTTCGGAGCAGTTCCTGAAAGTGGCAGCATAGCGGATGCTGTGGCTACTACAGATCATGGTTCTTGTGCAATCAGCCGAGGTTCCCGGCAGAATGTGTCACAGTACAATATGGGAATATTTTGAACACACCCTCATAGCAGATAAAAATAAAGTGTCATGATGAAGAGCGATTGGTACATTTGTGGGATACAGCTAAAAGGGTCAAATCAATGATTTTTAAAGTCATAATAGATGTCATTTGTTTTTTCACCATAGCTTTTTCAAGATCTTTATCAATGCGTTCTTCATTATACGTGAAAAAGTAAAACTAAGACTAAATCTAGATTAAAATACTAAACTAGAACTAGCAAATTACTCCAAACTAAAAGTACTTATGCACTTGTTAAACTAACAAATGTAACTGAAATAAAAAAGCAAACTACAGACAAGTAAAACTAATATAAAATATAAAACTAATATAACTCTGCTTAGGAAATCTGTAATCAAGATCAACCTGTACCAGAATGATGGAAAGAGAAAAGTATGGATAAATTAAAGGGCAGCTCATGATCCAAAAATACCGCATCATCTGTCAAACATGGTGGAGGCAGTGTTATGGCATGGGGGTGTATGGCTGCCAGTGAAGCTGGGTGACTGGTGTTTATTGATGATGTGACTGCTGAGAAAAGTAGCAGTCTGAATTCTGAAGTGTGCAGGGCGATACTCTCAAATTCAGCCACATGCTGCACAAATTCAGCCATTGGCTGGCACATTACTGTGCAAATGTATAATGACCCTAAACACACTATGAAGGCAAGTCAAGAATATCACGCCAGTCACCTGATCTCAACTCAACAATGCATGCTTGTCAGTTACTAAAGACAAAACTAAAGGCAGAAAGACTAACAAACTGTTCCTATTCTGTTTGGATTTAGATCTTGCTCCTGTCATAGTATTTGTTTCTTTGGAACATATTTTTTTCCATATATTTTTATTACATTATTGTAGTTTTTCTAAATTTATCTGGAATTCAACCTATTTAACTTTATTACACAGTTGACTCAGGGGCTCCCTACATATTGTACTTGTATAGCTATGTATGTGCCAAAGAAAATTGAATAAAAAATCTTGAATCTTGAAAAGAACAGAGGCATTTGGTGATGTCCATGGCTTCAGGCAACCACTGACTGCTTTTAATCCCAATATAAAAAAAATGCATATACTTTATATTAATTTGTCCAATATTTGTTGAGCATCTGAAAATGGAGGGCAACAGTGGCTGTAATTTCTCGAAGCTTAATGCTGCCCCTTTGTAAAACCCCTTAAATTAAAACTGAAAGTCTGTACATCTGTCAGATTTTGACTTTAGCATGTGGTCTTACACACAGAGAAAATGCTAAAAAATTGCATCATTGTCCAAAGACCTAAGTGTAAATGGGAATGTTTCCAAGACCTTTTGTTCTTTTATGCCTAAAATATGAAAATAATACATTTTGAGTAAGTGGTAAGGTTTTGATAGATTTATACAGAGTTTTGTCTGTCAACACTTCCACTTAAGAATGCAGCTGATTGCACATTTGAAATGTTCTGTTTTAGGTTTGTTGGTTCTCTTGGCACAATTATTGTGAAATGCAAGGACCTGCGAATTATTCAGCTGGACATCCCTGGCATGGAGGAGTGTCTCAACATCGCCAGCTCAGTTGAGGTGTGTTTGTAATTTTGTTCGGACTGCTGTGGTCAGATTTGTCACAGCTTTAGATGATTAATCATTAATCATCCGTTGTTCTGAAACCCTGACCTCAATTCACTCTGCACAAGCAGAATGAACGTTTCCAGTGTGGACAGGTTGCTGCTTTTGTCTTAAACTGAATGATGATTAATTGTGAAATTCTATTATTCCTTCATTCTTCAGTTTTAGTTTAATTTTTAAGATTTAATAGGCAAGTTAATATTCCACCAAGATCCACAACGCGATGCCTTCATTTAATTTCTGTCTCACATGAAAACAGAAACTGCAGATCCAAGGAACTGCTAAAATCAAAAATCCTTCACATGGAAAAAGTTTTGGAAATCTGGTCTAATGTACAGTCCCCTGTTTTTTAGGCTTTATCCACCCTTGACTCGGTCTCCCTGATGTACCCTTTCTTCTACCGGCCCATGTTCGAAGTCATTGAGGATGGATGGCACTTGTTCTCGCCAGCAGAGGCCTTCAAAGACCTGGAATCAATGGTATGGGCGCGCTTGAGTTTGCGGGCCAGCTCTCAGACATGGTTTAAGCATAGTCATGGACTTAATTGCAGTGCCAGTAGGCTTGAGCTTTATTTTGGGATACCGGCCTAAATGTGTGTTTTGCTTTTTTTGGACCCTGGCAGACAGATGAATGGAAACTTAGTGAAGTCAATAAAGACTTCACTGTTTGCCCCTCCTACCCGTCATTGGTGATTGTTCCCAAGGACATAGATGACGACACTCTTTGCAAAGCTGCAGCATTTCGCCATGGCGGACGCTTCCCTGTCCTTAGCTACTACCACAAGAAGAACGGCATGGTCAGCATTGCACTTTTGGATTTTTACTGTGTCTGAGGTCAGTTCAGGAAGAACGGGTATCTACATATGTGTCCCCTTCTTTGTCTCAGGTGATGATGCGAGCAGGGCAGCCTCTAACTGGAACTAATGGACGGCGCTGTAAGGAGGATGAGAAACTGATCAACTCTACACTGCGTGCAGGAAAACGTGGTTACATCATTGACACTCGAACAATTGCCGTAGCACAACAGGCTAAGGCTCGTGGAGGCGGGTTTGAGCAGGAAGCCAATTACTCACAGTGGAGAAGAATCCACAAGGCTATTGAAAGGTCAGACAGCACTTTGTTTAGAATAAGACTGAATGTTCAGAGTAGACATTTTTGATCCTTTTTTGGTTGGGGGAAGTTTTCAGGAAGACGTTTTCAGAAAACTGGTATCCAATACAGCGTCTCATGTTCAGCAAAATAGGCATGTGAAGCTGTATGCATTTTTGTAACATGTAAGTATTGGCAACAAGTTCTTGTTTTGGTTGTGTGTTTATTCACATTCCTCATAAAGATGACCCAGTATATCTACCAAACAACTAGGGCTGGGCGATTAATCGAAAAGTAATCGAAATCGACATTCAGAACCTATAATCGATCGCTTAGATTATTTCGATTACTTTCCCTTTAAAAACACTACCGCGTGTGGGGTCACGTGACCCCGCTCCATTATGTTACGTTATTCTGCCGACATGTCGAGCATGGAGAGCTTAAACACTGAAGACAACTGAGAAACTTGTCAGTGAACTATGTGGGCAAAAAAATAAAAAATATATCAAATAATCGTTCATTAATCATAATCGAGATAAAATTTGTTTTTGATTTTAGGCCAAATCGCCCAGCCCTACAAACAACTATGTAACCCAAAAGTTTCATGGGTTTGATTTTTTTAAATATTTTTTTTAAAAATATTTATTCTCTCTGCATATTCATGCAGTTATATACTAATATTCAGATACATAAGATGGTTAAAATGCAGATATTAAAACATTTAAAAAGAAGAAATTATCTTGTAGAAATGCTCGTAGACAATACTTACTTTGTAAAACATGGGAAGATTGTTTGCAGTTAGATTATAGGGTGGAATAATTTGTTTGACCTGTATTTTAAATTTAATCCAGTAAATTGGGAATTTAGTTATTGAAATAGTTCAACCAAAAGTTTCAAAGCTTATTCAAACATGGTTCATCACAGAATGCAAATCTATTTGTGTTGCAGTTTCATTTTATTTTTTGGGGTGGGAGGTGTACCCTGTTTTTTTTGGGGGGGGTTGGGGGGGGTTGGGAGGGGTTACAGTTGCTGTAATGCATTCTATTGTTTGTCACAGGTACAATATCCTACAAGAGAGTCTGATTAAACTGGTGGAGGCCTGTAATGATCAGTCTAACAACATGGATCGCTGGCTTAGCAAGCTGGAGGCCTCCAACTGGCAGAGCCATGTGAAAGAGATCCTCACCACCGCCTGTCTGGCTGCTCAGTGCATTGATCGGTCAGTGTTTGGCCACTTTCTTCTTTCTGTGTCTCTGTGTTTCCTGCTTCTTCAGTCTAGGATCAAAACTCTCCAGAAAGACTGGAAAAGTCTGATAAAAGTACTCAGTTCCAGACCTTGGAAAATATGAATACAAATATTCAGAGTCATCTGCTATGCTTCTAAATCCACATCTGATCCAGTGTGTGTTTTTTTCAAATACATGTCAGACTTTACAATGAGGAAAGGCCAAGAACATTGCTTTTCCAGTCTTGCTTCCATACAGCTATCATACACAGGTGTCTCTCTCTCTCCCTCTCTCACTCCTCTCTCTCGCTCCATATTTCTCTCTGTCTTTCTCTCTCTCTCCTTCTCTCCATCGTTTGCTCTCTCTCTTTCTCTCTCTCACTCCTCTCTCTCACTCCATATTTCTCTCTGTCTCTCTCTCTCCATCTTTCTCTCTCTCCCTCTCTCCACCTTTCTCTCTCTCTCCTTCTCTCCATCGTTTGCTCTCTCTCTTTCTTTCTCTCTCTCTCTCCATCTCTCTCTCTCTCTCTCCCCATCTCTCTCTCTCTCCATCTTTCTCTCTCTCCATCTTTCTCTCTCTCCCTTTCTCCATCGTTCTCTCTCTCGCCCTCTCCACCTTTCTCTCTCTCTCTCCCTCTCTCCATCTTTCTCTCTCTCTCTCTTTCTCTCTCTCTCTCTCTCTCTCTCTCTCTCTCTCTCTCTCTTTCTCTCCCATATACATACGTTTAGGTGCACTGTCAAACCTTAAGCCTCATTTGAAAGATAGTTGCATGTAACTAGTTTATGACTGTGTTAATTACTGTTTTCTCACTGGTAGTTCTATTCTGAGCTAATTACCAAGTGTGTTATTGCCTTGTTTCATGCTGCACTTGTTGCAAAGCCCATTTGAGTGATAATTGTTAGCTGTTGTCTAGTCTGCAATCATCATTAAGTTCATGGAACCCTGATACTGCTGTGCTCCATGCTGCTTTAGACACACAGCTCATTACTGTGCTTTGTGCTGCTGGGCCTTGGTATATAGGATAATGTCTGTGCTTTGTCATGGATTCTGGCTAATTTAACTTGTTTGGCTAGAGTTGTCTTTGTGTGTCTTTGACGTTTTGAAAGAGCTGGAAGATTAATTTAGCTCCATGAGAGTTGTACAGACTTCAAACAATGTATTATCTCTCATCTTTAATATCTTTCATATTGCTGTTTCAACACAAAAATCTGATTTAGCTGTTACTCAGCTGGACTGAGTAAATGTCCTCTAAAGTAATATCTTTATAGATTTTGATGTGTTCTGGAAAAGGTGTGTAAGTGGATAATGCCAGACAATCTCAATGATGTTAAGCCCAAAATCGTGATCAAGCCCAAGACTCCCAAACGAATCCACGCATTATAATTCACTCACACACGCAAATACAGTTTTTCTCCTTTTAAGTAGAAAAATATATTTATTATTCATTTATGATTTCTCAGGGGAACTGATTATGTATTTTAAGGAGCGTCAGCCAGAGAGTACAAATATTAAGGCCTATTGTAATTATTATAGTAGCTCCTTATGCCTGATTTTCAAATGGGAAACAGCTTATTTAATCACAGTAAAGTGAAAGCATGTTTTAGTTAAGGAGCATACATAAAATGGATGGGCAAGCACAAATACGGTTTGATATACTCTGGGAACAATTAGACCATTCGAAGATCCCTCCTGCATGCGAACGCACAGTGTGATAGTAACGCATTCTTCTTTGATTTGTTCTCTATTTTCATGGTTTGCAAACAGCTTCTTTCTGGCTTTACTTAATATTAGCCACCAGAAAAGCATTACATTATATTCATTTGGCTGATGCCTTTATCTAAAGAAAAAAAACAAGGGAATACAATATGAGGGAAAACAAGGAAAAATAGTTTGAAAAAGATGAAAATGTATAATTTAATGACGATTCAAAAATAATAACCCTCCAGTAGTTTGTAAGGAGTGAATAAGGGGGCAAGGTTTTATTTGTTAATCTCATTGTTTCACTATAGACCTCGTCCATTATTTGTTCGACCCTATTTGACAGATTAATTTGGTGTATTTTCTTTTTAAGATAAGTTAGCTCTTAGTAGACTTTCTTTTTGATGAGGTGTTTCACTTCTTTTTCAGCTGAACCAGATCATATAATACACAGTGACCGAAATGATACACAATGAAAGTGGTTGTTCTGTTTCTGATTGTGTTGTCTGTGTCCACAGAGAGGGTGCGTCAGTGCTGGTCCATGGGACAGAGGGCACTGACTCTACGCTACAGGTGACCTCTCTGGCACAGATCATCCTGGACCCAGGCTGCAGGACTATCCGTGGCTTTCAGGCCCTGGTGGAGCGCGAGTGGTTGCAGGTGAGGGAGAATTCTGGGAAAACCTTTCTATACATTCATAACATGAGTTGTTGCTGATCTCTTGCCAGTAAATGAACCTGCTGTTAACTATTAATGCAAAGAAGAAAATGTTATACCATCTGAAATAAACAGTGCAATGCCGTTGTAATGTTTCAAATAATTTGTTTTTTGTTTGAATAATTTTGGTTATTTTCAAATATAGAAAAGAAACCTTGCCAGATTAAATAGAAACATCTGTTGAGATCATTTAGATGATTCAGTATTTCAAGTATTTTGGAAACAGGAAGAAGTTATTAAATGATAAAAAGAGGTAATATTTAGAGATTTAAACGAAAAGTTTTCCTTTGACTTCCTCATTCCTTATGTCGATTATCTAATCAACTATATTCTCTCCCTTAGTCATTTTAGACACTAATGAGAAAGGATTGTATAAGCCAGCTGAAGTGCGTTTGAGTAGTTGTGTATGTAACGTAATTTGACACATTGTTGAAAGGATAGAACAGATTGGTTATAAGATAGAAGAGTAAAGTGGCAATAGTGTGCATGAAAGTCAAGCAGATGTTAAATACTGATTGATATGTTATACTCAGTACTGGGGCTTTTATTATTGAGGATTTACTGTTAATTATGTTTTCTGCTTTTATTCTGATACTGAAAAAATGATGGTCGGTTGAAATAGACATATACTGTGTGTACACACACACACACACACACACACACACACACACACACACACAGCTTCATTTGTTATTCTGGAATCTAAATAACCTTCCTGATTCCTAAAAACTAATTTAACTGTTGATTGCAGGCTGGCCACCCATTCCAGCAGCGCTGTGCCCAATCCGCTCATTCTAATGGTAAGCCAAGGAATGAGGCGCCGGTGTTCCTGCTGTTTCTGGACTGTGTGTGGCAGATCCTGCGCCAGTTCCCTTGTTCCTTCCAGTTCAATGAGCACTTTCTGGTCACGCTTTTTGAACATGCTTACGCATCCCAGTTCGGCACCTTTCTGGGAAACAGCGCCGCCGAGAGGTCAGTGATTCACACCTGCAAATGCGAATGTTTGGTGTACACATAGTATTTCAGTGTGATGTATCCTGTCTTCTATTCTTTTTTTCTGTGTGTTGCTATACCTCATGATCTCCCTCTAATCACTGTAATATCATGTCTGTTCATTTAGTATCATTAACAGAGACGGAACCTTTTTCTTTTGTGGAAAACATCATTACATATGTCTAAATATTTATTATGACTGCCTTGAAATAATGTGATATGAGATATGATGCCTCACCAACAATCAAGCCTGTTCTCCAAAGGATTTTCAATCTGAAAAAAAATTCCTTCATACCAAGGAAGAAAATGTAATGAATTTGAACTTCCCTGAGGTTGGCCAGAAATGCAAGTGTATGCAAAGGATCTAACATCCTCATTGTAAATAATTTAACTAATCCTGTGTAGGTAGCAAACATAAGCATTGTATTTTTTTTCTGTGTACTTTAAGAAAGAATTTCTGTTTATTTGTTGAGTTTGAGAAAAGAGACCAAAGATAAAAATGTGCTATGATATTTTAGCACACGACACATTTAATATTTTATTTATTTAGTTAGTTTTTTTTACTTAGAAAATCAAACTGTATCTAACTCTAAGAAAATAGATGTTTAAAAATAAATTGAATTTTAAAAAAAAAACAAAGAACGGCAAATTGTCCTCAAACCTTTAATAGCGAGGGTAAACCATCTTCATAAAGCTGGATGATGGTTGTTAGACTAAACCATTCATGTATTAAAATATTGTGATAGTAGTATTTTTATAATGGAGCAAAATGACAGTGTTTATGTTTTGGTAAATGTAAGATGAAAAAAATCATTTGTGCTCACAGTTTTGTGGGTCACTTGTCCCTTCTAACCTTTTTGTCTGTTCCAACTTCTCAAACACATGTTGTGATGCATCTGGTTTTGCTGTTCTAGCCACCACTCTAATGCCTCGGTGTGATAATCCCTGCGTTTGTGTCCTGGAAGCTACAATTCTTATAGCATAATATATAATCATACATTTGTGTTTGTATGTGTAATAAATTGGCTGTGTCTACAATCTGTTTGGCTGGCCAGGGTGAAGCTGAAGCTTTCTCGGAAGACCGTGTCCCTGTGGTCGTGGGTGAACAGGCCTGAGGAGCTGGAGCGCTTTACCAACCCACTATATGAGCCCAACAGCCTGGTGATCTGGCCCTCTGTAGCTCCGCAGAGTCTGCTGTTGTGGGAGGGTGAGAACCAAAGTCTTCTAATCTAACTCCCTAACCCACATAGCCCTGCTGTCATGCTCTGCAGTTACATCCTTGTGTCTGACACTTCTTATGCTCAGTCTGTCTTTTCACTTTAAATGGACCTACTTAAACTAAACTGGCACATAGTTAATAATGAAATCCATTATTATCTGTGATGTCTGTAGTTTTCACCTAATTGATGGTCTTGAAATGAATCTCACAGTTATGTATTAACAAAATAAAGTAATCGACAGTAGACTACTTGCATGTACATCCAGGCTATGGTGGTCAAAGATCACTTTTTATACAAATATCTAACATCTAACAAAAACAGCATCAGTATCACTGTGAATACTTAATACTGCTTGAATACTGCTTTAAATGTAATTGATTTAATCATTTTCTGTTAAAAATGAATCACAGCTAAATGCACATTATTAGAAACTGCACTTGTTGTTAAGTCTTTACCTGAAATTTAAATCAAATTGAATTTAAATTGATTGATAGATGTAATCTTTTCTGAGTAAACTCCTCTTGTATAGCCTTTAGGGGGCAGCAGTGTATTTAAATAGTGCATTTAAGTAGGTTGAGAGAAACTGTACTATAATAAGACGCACAATTAGTGTATGCAGACTGTAACTACAGAAATAAGTAACTTTTATGATGAATGACATTTTACAATTGAAAGAATTTCACAGTTGACTATATGCTTTTTAGGTTTTTGCTTGGTTAACTTCCTTGAATGTAAACCTACAGGATTCCCATTGCGTCAGGTGCTCGTGCTGCTCATTCCTTTTTCAATATGAATAGAGCTCTATTAACTGCAGCACTCTTCTTAAGCAGTACTTCAGGTTGTCAATAATGGCAACTTGGGCATAACTTTATTAAAAAAAAAACACATACTAATGTTTTGCATTAATGGTTTTGCATTATACTAATGCGAAACCATTTTTGCGTTAGTATAATACAGTAAAAAGACAACAGCATAGATTATTGCACAGAGCTTGGCCTCAACTCCAACCTGAAAATTATGGTTTAAAATACATTTTGTTGAAGAAAATTTTAATTTCAAACGAATCGCTTGGATTATATTAAACTTCAGGTGTAACTTCTGATTCATTTTTATTCCAGTTCCCAAAGATGAAACAGGTGTTCCTTTTTTCCTTGTTTCACCTCCACAACATTTGTGGGTTTAAGCTGTGTTTGCACAGTCACTGGAGCAGTTTGCAAACCACTGGCTGACGACTTTAAACCTAGAGGTTACATTCCGCACCTACTCTTGGCTTGGAGAAACTGTGTTTGGAGGATAAGCATTCCTCATTCCTCTCTAAGTAGACATCACACACATTTGGCACAATGAGGCAGAGATGCACTTTAAGGTAATATCTATCACAAGAGTTTTTAACAAAGACATTATGTGGTCATGATAACATGGCACAAAATAGTGCCAACAGGACAATGTGGTTCTTTTGAATGGATCCTGGACCTTAAAGAGGGGCAAATACCTTTAACTGTTAAAACTATTTATCTGACATAAGACTCAAGATATGAAAGAAATGCAGTGATCTATCAACTTCCCAGTAACTTCCCAGCATCTCAAGGAACATAATGTGGAAAAAAAAGAGCGGAAAAACCACTCATAAATAGAGTGAAACATGGAGCAGCTAGAAAAAGCTTTCTTTCTTTGATTTTACCTTGATTTTACATGAGTGGTGGCCATGTGGATCCATATGCTGGTATATTTAGGCCATGTTGTACAGGCAAAATTAAGGAAAGGAAGCTTTATTCAGCTGTAGTGCACTAGATAGCACGTACTTTTTCTAGAAACCTGTACAAATTCGACTCAAAGAACTTCACTGCTCAGTGCAGCAGGCATTAATGTTTTGCATATGCAGCACAGGAGCAGAAAAAAAGGATTTCTCCATTAACTTATAGGTGCAGCCTCCCCAAAATGTTGGGTAAACTGTGATAAATAACTGTCAGTTTCAGCAAAAACGGCAGTGGCGCTTTTTACTGTACCTTCTAGCTCTGTTTGCCCAGGCGAGGGATTGCTATACACATACCATTCATTTCCTCATGCTCTCTCCAACACTGTCTGGTCCACAATGTTCACAATATGACCATATCTGTGTCCTCCTAGTTATCTGTGTTTGGGTAATGACTGAAAAGACTGTAGCAGATATATTGAGCAAACCAGCACTTGCTCAATACTCAGCAGTAAAGGGTTGATTCCAGAGCATTCACTGCACATACAAAGTAACATTATTACGATGAATGAAGTTTGTTTCTTCGTGTTTTTTTTTCTTCCTCTAAATGTTGAAATTGCTTAAGGAATTTACACGGTTGTCCACACGGGTCCTTTAAGGTATTAGGATATACATTCTCAGACATGACAAAATGAATGTAAATGTGTAATGTGAATAGCTTGGGGGTCAGATAAAAACAAGGTTCACCCTCAAGGTGATGCGTATTGTAAGCATTTTATGGAAAAGTGGGCAGACAACCCAAAGAATATGAAACAACAGTATGATTAGTTCATCTAATGGTGTCACTGTAAACAATGGTGTAATCAGAAATCACTGGTAATTCTAAGCCTGCATTCAATTTCTCATGTTACTCAAAGGGCATGACTGGTCTTGTAGGGTGAAGACAAGACCCTAGTGCATGTGTACACTGCGTTAACACCATGGGACTAGTCACATGTGCTTATTTGTGTCCCTGACATTTTGATATATGAATCTTCTGGCCTTGCATAATAGCTGTACTCATGCAACGTTCAATTTTGGTCTTGGAAACTGGCCTGTGCATATCTGTGTGTTTCCCTGTGAGTGGAATGTATAAGCATACTGCTGAAACAAAATGTTGTGTCTCTGGATAAAACGTAATAGAAGAGGGGGAAAAACATTCTGAACTTTAATATATGTTAACGTCTTGGTGAGGTTTTTGTTTCAGCCTTTTGAGAACTGTTATGATCATACTGGTCTCTTCACTTTTTCTTCCTCTTTTCCTCACAGGCGTGTTCCTGCGCTGGAATCGCTCGACCAAGTGTTTAGATGAGGCCTATGAGGAGATGGTCCATATTATCGAATACAATAAGGAGCTGCAGAATAAAGTGAACAGTCTGAGAAGACAGCTGGCTCAGCTGGAGACAGAGGACAGTCCTCTCCAGACTCCATAAGACATATAGCTCCATCGCACTAAGATATTTCAACAGAGTGGTACTCAACAGAGTTCCCCTTCAGCACTACTGAGATTACTTTCTTTCATGCATGTATGCCCACATACACCCGCATCCCTCATGACTTCTGCTTTCTTAGGATCTTACTCCATCCATTTGTGTCTCAACTGCTCAAAGGCTTAACTATCCTCTTTCTCTTTCTCTCTCTCTCTCTTTCTCTCTTTCTTTCTTTCTTTTCCCCCTGGCCTTCACTCTGATAAAGACTCTGATGGTAACTTAATGTTAAACGCACTCCATACTAACACTATTGTATGTATTCATGCTCCTCGAGCACCTTTCACACACTAAATGTTGCATATATATATATATATACAGGCGTGTTCCTGACAGTTGATGGCACCCTAAAGCAGTTCGCTTTGTTCTCTGAAACTGTGGCCAATCTTTTAGGGCCAAACTGTAGTGGGTGACTTGACAGTGTAATGAAGTCTTTTAAAAGGGAAGAGGTCTGACCTTGAGTTCGGCTGGCATGCCTGTTACTTTTGCAAGCTGTGAATCAAAAGCAGCCAAGAATTGCGGCCTGTGTGCTCACAATGACTTAATTCAGAAAAACTCAAATCTGTACATATTTAAGCATTACTAAAGAGTTTAAGCACTTATAAAGATAAGCATGTATACATTTGATGCTGAATTCTCCCCATGCTGGTTTACAGACTGCAGAGCACACAGTATGCTGCTGACATAAATTTCACATTTGTTGTTTACAGTATATTGCTTATATCATTTTTAAAAACAAGCCTCTTATATATAAAACCATTCCATATAGATATATGTAGTGTGTGCCATTTTTGTCTAAGTTTGTCAGGAGATTTTCCCCGTGTTTGGAGAGTGTCACCAATCATTTCAGCATTATCTAAATCTTTAATAGGATGATTGTAATCTTTGAGTGCATATATATTGTATGCAGACTACTCTCTTTCTCTCTGTATTTCCCAGAGCAGAAGGTGAAGCAGAAGATAAAAAGTGCACTATCATGCTGGTGTTATATAGCAAAGTAAAGAGCGCTGCTGGAGCAGTCATTCAGTGAGTAATCTAATACTTTATAGTCACATTATTGCCAAACAATACTGAATAAGCCTTCCCGATTGTGTCTTTTTGGATATTAGGTATAAACTCGTCTGGGATGGTTACAGTAAGTTCAGGTTCTCAGAAGTGTCACTAATTCTATGGTGATTGTTTGGGGGGTTTTTTCTTGATGATTTTGGGTAAACAAAAGGTGACCGGACTGACTCTTGTTTTACATAATTGTGGATGTAATTAACCAGAATGGCACCCAGGAACGCATAAAAATTAAATGTTTAATACACTCCAAATGTACTTTATTTGAAATAGTGGAGGTATTCCTGACCGACATGCCGTTTGTCACTTTCTAATTACTTAGTTGTCTGTTCAATGAAATGTCTTTGGAAAAATGAAATCCATGCTTTTTTTTACTAATTTTTCGTCTGAAAAAGCTTAATGCAGATTATATATAATTGCACAGATATGTTTTGGTTATGTTCTGTGGGCATTAAAAGCTGAAATACTGTAAATGAATTCATGCACACTTTACCAACAATCCGTTAATAAAGACCACTTACAACGTTCTTGTTTTAAGGGAGTCTTTTGTATGTACAAAACATTGGTGAGCATTTTGACCAGAATCTCTTTCATATATTTCTACATATGATTTGAACTATACATGAAACTATAGCCAAATATGTAACTAGGTACTGAATCCATGGGGTTGGCAAGTAGTTCACTGTATGAAAGCTGCGCTAAAAACTGTTAACGTGTTCACTGACTAACACACTGCCAGTATTTGTCAGGTTCCTCCTTCCACAAGGAGTTTTTTTTTTCTAGGGGGAGGGACCCTAGAGTGAGGAACCATTTTGGGTTGTGCATATGCTCATGTTTCACATCGTCTGTCGCCCAGCCTCCCACGTTGCAATGTCTCTGGCACTTGTTTATCTCATCCTGGCATCTGAGTCGTACTTTCACAGCCAAATCCTTTGAACAGCTGCTTTCTTTTTCCTCACAAATATAAATATGACTGCTTTTAGTCCAAGAACCAATATATATTTTTTTTCTTTAGTGGAGGTGAACTTTTAAATTCTCAGTGGTTTTGCAATGGTTTTCCATGTTGACACATACATCCATGACACATTTGACAAATGTTAACCTTGAAGAGAGGATGACCAGCAGTAACACGTCAGACATGCTCGTGCGTCACAAAGTGTGTCACTTTTAGTGCAACTTTTACCAGTTTATTTTTGTTTTGCAAGGGCCTTACTGTAAGGGTTGTTTTGGGGAGGGCCTTACTATAAAGGTTGTTTTGCCAGATCTGCTGGGCCAGGAGGACTGTCTCCTAACTAATGTTATTTTTTTAGATTTGGTGGGTGTCCTGACTGGAAGCATTTTTCCAAATCACATGATCACTTTCATGAGCAGGAATTCTTTCAGACTGTTTTTTGCTAACATGTAACCGCCTGTCTACATTTAAGACACATTGCATGATTTAGGTTTATTTCTCTTTCACTGCCTTACATTTACATTTACGGCATTTATCAGACGCTTTTATCCAAAGTAACTTCCATTTCCTAACTACAGGAACAGTTTCCCTGAAGCAACATGGGGCTAAGGGTCTTGCTCAGGAACCCAGTGGTGGTGTGCTGAAGGTAGGATTTGAAACCATGACTTCTTAGTCTAGAGGCAAGTATTCTACCACCCACCCCCAAAACCAATCCCCACCCCAACCCCTCCCAGCCTTATGGTTCATTTGGGGGGAGGGGAGATTCTGGCGAAACTAGCTTATTATATTGTTTAAATTAAGGGACTTTTTTTCAAGATCCAGTGCAGGAAAACATTCTGAAATCTCTCGATGTGGAGGAAAAAATAGGGATTTGCCCAATAATTTAAAAAAATCACAAACCAAGAATGCTCATCGATTAAGCAAGATTCATTTAAGTCCTATCTGTGACTTGTGTTTTTGCTAAGAAGTTGGATGAATAGCCTCTAAAGTGTTGGGACAGTGCACCAACAATGACTTTAACGACTTTGCATTCAAATGCATAGAGTTGGTGTTGTTCCCACCTGCCATAGCTAAAACAGCTTCCACTGATTAGATCAGGCACTGATGTTGAGTGAGAAGGCCTGGCTCGCAATCTCCATTCCAGTTCTTCCCAAAGGTGTTGGATGTGGAGGTCAGGGTTCTGTGGGGACCAATCAAGTTCTTCCACACCAAACTCATTCAACCATGTCCTTACTTTGTGTACTGGGACACAGTCATGCTGGAATAGAAAAGGTTCTTCCCCAAATCGTGTCCACAAACATGGAAGCATAGTGTCATCTAAAATGGCATGTAATGCTGAAGCATTAAGTTTGCACTTCAGTGGAAGTAAGGGGCTAAACCCAACCCCTGAAAAAACGGTGTCCCAATATATTTGTCCATGTACTGTAGCACATGTATAGGCCATAAGGGTTCCCAGCGAGGCGCTGCACTGGGCACGCGTGCAGTTCAGTGACGTTAAGGGGGCGTAGTTAGGGCCGTGGGGGACGCGCCTCCACGTGGCGGCCAATCAGAGAGAGAACCGGCTTCTCTTGAAAGCAGCTGGCTCCTGATAAATAACCTCCTCCAGAAGGCTGATGCAACTGGACAAGAGATATCAAGCACGAGATAACGCAGCCTAATTAAAGGAGCAGCCTGGGGAAGCTTCAAATTCTGCAAAGAGACGACTCTGATTTTATTATTTAACGCCTTATTTATTGGTGAGTCCCATTTCAAATTCAAATTTTATTTGTCACATTTGTACATAGTGCGACATGCAGCGAAATGGCCAGCCTTAATGATTAAAAAGAATTAAACAGTAGGATAGAAGTCGAAATGACGTTTGAGTTTATTTATTGAAACATTAACACAATGTACCATATATGCGTGAGTATAACGAATGGTTTCTGTACGTATATATGTTTCAGAGACCGCCCGTTATATATTGTTATAACGATGCAATTATAATGAATGCGTTACATTTGCAAAGCATGTGACGTGGATCAGAATGTCAGTTTGATTGTCCATTTATGTGGCAATACCTTCATTTCTCATCTCCATCTTTATGGCTTCTGCTTTCTCGTAGCTCTGGCCAAGAAAAGTAACTATATTCGCCCCAGCTTAGAGTTTGTGGTTCAGTTATAAAGGCGTTTAAAGAGCTGAAGGGCGTCTCCGCTCTGCGAGAAGTCTGAAAGCTTCTGTGTGAGGTGGCTCGGGCGGGTGGGACTTCGGAGGGGCTTAAAGGGAACTTGCGTCATGATTCCTGGAACCTGTGTGTAGACGCTGTGTGGTCTAAACATGTGATGACTGAAGAGACACTGATGTTGATGACGGCCCCTCACCACCACATCATCACCTGGCTGCACCAAATAGTGCATTAAGCAGTTGTGCACCACTTCCTCCTTATTCCAGCATCGACACAGTGCCAATATAGAATTCTGCGCACGGAACAAGTCTGCGTTCAGTAGCAAGATACAACAGTTTTATTGCAAGACAGGGCAGTGTGTAGATCTCTCCAATATAGGAAATAAACAATGGCTAGTTTATTGAATTATTTTGCTGGACGCATCTCTTTAGAATAATTGTTGTAATGGTTATTTCTGAAGATGATTTGAGTTGTGCCATTTTACATTTTACTTGTTCTCATTTCCCGCCACTTATTTCTTCTACGGGTGGCAACACCCAAAAGTTTACATTTTGAGCTTTCTCGTTTTTTAGACAAGAAAGAACCCAAAGAGAGAGAGAGAGAGAGATCCCCGTTGAGGTTATAGTTGCTGTTTTTGGTAGCTTGCCCACCTTCACTTTATCTTATCTTATGATTTCACCTGAGCAGTATTTGGTCTCCGATTGTAAGAGCGGTGTCTCGTGTCAGGTGCTGGCACTCTCTCTCTCTGGTTTGGCGGCATCTTGCGCCGCGCTCTGATTGGTTGATTCCGAAGGCAGGACCCTATAAATGATCTCAAATTACACCCTTCGTTCCTTTTCCGCACCAAACTGAGAGGTAAGACCTTCCGCACATATAATTCGTGCCTGACAAGGAGGTCCTGTTTCACAGACCGTTTTAGACTTAAAGCGACGTATTTAAAAATTTCCCCGAGTGTTTTCTGTCTTGTCTTAAGGTGTTACTCATAGTTCGTACGAGAAATGCACCCGTTACGTAACTGTATGTTACCCCGAGCGCGTGAACTGCGAGAGAACTTCCTGTAAAGTTGGTTTCGAAATTTTCCATTCGTAAAAATAACCTTCTTCCAGTCATACTTTGTCCTTTGCAAAGCATACTGGTAGGTCTTAATCCTAAAGCACGTAATCCTTTATTCTTTTATGCTGTTTCTGCCCACTTTGCTGCTGTAACAATACATTTTTTTCACCTGTGGGTCTGATAAAGGACTGTCGTATCCTATCCTGAAGGGCAACTCCTTTATTTATTCTGTTCCATTTAAATGTGTTGGATTTGTTGGATTTCCTTGAGTGAACACTGACGGCTGTGTGATGCCATTAATGTGATGTTATTTTGTGGTTCTAGTTCCTTGTAATGAGAAGCCTGAAAACCCTATTCTGTTTTTCATAATCTGTAAGAATAATGCTTTCTTTTATAGGACTTAGGCTGAAAACTGTTGTTCCCATTTTTCTGCCCACTGTATGTACAGGTCATTGAAGATGCCTGTGATCAGAGCCCTCAGTAAAGTTGCCAAGCAGGCCCTCCAGGCCCCTGGATGTGGATGCCAGCCTTTGGCTGTGGCTGTGCGCAACATCAGCTTCTCCCCTCGCCAGGTCACCTCTGGCTCTGACGCCAGCTTTCATTCCGTGTCCTTCTCCGAGACAGACCACCCCAAAGTCCTTATTACAGGTATAAAGAACATCTGCCTCATTCAGTGTTACCTAATTTCTCTGGCCCATAGTCAAACACTATTTACTCTGTGACACAGTATCCTGTTATCAAGTCCTCATGATACGGAGCGATTTCTTCTGAATGGCAGCTGACCTGATTGTGTTCACTCTTTCGCAGGTGGTCTTGGGCAACTAGGGGTGGGCCTTGCTAAACTGTTGAGGTAAGGTTTAGACCTTTTGCCTGTGGGTGTGGCAGTATACAGCACACATTTATCTCCTTTAGAAGGGTTTTAATTCCGTGTTTATCTTCTCAATTTACAGGAAGCGGTTTGGAAAGAACAATGTAATCCTTTCAGACATCAGGAAACCACCCAGCCATGTATTTCACAGCGGTGAGTGCTTTCTTTGGTCTGTTTCACTCATGTAACCTCAGACTGAGCTCTGGGTACTTTTTCAAAGCCGCCCTGCAGTGACCAGTACGAACAAAGCAGCAACAGTCTTGAGGTTATTGTTGTAATTGTTTTCTTATGTAAGGAATGTCAGATGAGAAATCCTTTGATTAGACTTGCAGGCATGTAAAAATATTTGCAGTAGCTGTTAGGCATGCCCAAGCCGCAGTGCTGGAAAGTCAAATCATATTAAAGCTAGATGTCCTAATTTGACTCTAATCTTATTTCTGAGATTATTCTAAGGTTATCTATCTTGGCTTACGCTGGTTAAGCTTCTTGGCTGGGCAGAATTTATACAAGATGCTTTTTTGAAATCTTTCTGTAATTTTACATTTTTCTCTACTATTGTGTCAGGCTGAAAAATAATTAACTTTTCTGTTTCTGATTATATCGAAGGATAGTTTTACTGTTCAGATTGCCATACTAAACAAATTATGTCAGAAGTATGACCTGAAAAGCTTGGCAAATATCAGTCAACACCAAAGGCATGCGGAACTCTCTTGATGTTGTTAATGTCTGTCTCCTCTTTTACACAGGTCCCTTTATCTACTCGGATATTCTGGACTACAAGAACTTGCGTGAGATTGTTGTCAACAACCGCATCACCTGGCTGGTGCATTACAGTGCCCTGCTGAGTGCGGTTGGGGAAGCCAATGTGCCCCTGGCACGTGCGGTCAACATCACTGGTGCGTCTGCATGAATTTGATAGCAGCTATTTCCTGATAAAGGTCTTAACATACATTAACACACACTAGTTGACACGAATTTGCCCTTTAAACTGCAGGGGCTCATATATGGACCTGTACTTTAGGCTCTATCGCAGTATCACTTATTATTATTAGTTTTCTAAAAGTTACTGAATAAAAATGTTAACTGAATAATAAACCACCATTGAATGTGAAGTTATGCATTTTTGGCTGATATTTAACATTATTTAGCATTGTCTCCATATTGTTTGTTTATGTTCTCAGGTCTCCACAACATCCTCGACATTGCTGCAGAGCATGGCCTCCGTCTGTTTGTTCCCAGCACCATTGGTGCCTTCGGCCCCACGTCCCCTCGGAACCCCACCCCTGACCTGTGTGTGCAACGACCTCGCACCATATATGGCGTCTCCAAGGTCCATGCTGAGCTAATGGGGGAGGTGAGTTGTGGGTATTTTATCATATACACAGCAATGTCCTCGACCAAGGATAAACATGGCCACAGTCTCACTTGTCCTCTTGCTTTCTTTTCATCACAGTACTACCATCACCGGTATGGCCTTGACTTCCGCTGTCTCCGGTACCCCGGCATCATCTCTGCAGACACCCAGCCTGGCGGTGGCACCACAGGTATTGTTCACTTTACATTCTCTTAAGAAAATTCTAAGGAGAAGTACCATACAGTTTTTGTAAACGCATTTAAGCTGTGATTAATCTTCTGTATAATGTATGTTTGGGTTTTTTTTGAGTGCTAGACATGCGAGCCAAGAGCATGACACTTTTTTTTAGCTCATGGTTAGGCCACGTCTAAATGAATTATGTAACTGCGTCATACAAGTATTTTTAACCTGCTGATAACATTCAGCCATACAGCAAATTCAGTTCATACCTTCGTCCTATACATGTTCCCTCAGAGGAGGACACATGCTGTCCCAGTCACAGATAGGCATTCCATTGTATGTTAATTTTACACAAAATGTGGGGAGATACTAAGCGCCGGTCTTCTTCTGCTCTGTAGATTATGCTGTACAGATATTCCACGATGCTATCAAGACAAGCAAATTTGAGTGCAACTTGAAGCCAGATACGCGACTACCCATGATGTACATTGATGACTGTTTACGGGCCACGCTGGAGGTGATGGAGGCTCCGGCTGATACGCTGTCCATGCGTACCTACAACATCAACGCCATGAGCTTCACTCCGGATGAACTTGCCCAGGAGGTCAGGAAACAGCTCCCTGAGCTGCAGGTCGCCTATGAGATCGACCACGTGCGGCAGGCCATAGGTAAGAGTTATGACACCGTCACAGTATTTCATTCTCACCATGAACACCCACTTGAGTTCTCACCCTTATTAAATGATCGTGTTTAAATCTGGTTCTGGTATCTTGTTTCTGCAGCTGACAGCTGGCCCATGAACTTCGATGACGCCAATGCACGAAACGACTGGGGCTGGAAGCACGACTATGACATGCCCGAGCTGGTTCAGACGATGTTCAACTTCATCGGCTCTGAGTCGCGAGTCGCCCAGGCCAACTGAGTTCAGTCCAGAGAACAGGAGCTTGAACATACATGTTATAAAGACTGATTGCTTTAGAGAAGGGAGATCCGTGGTTTGTAAATAGTCATTTGCTCTCTCTCTGTCTCTACTGTGCCATTTGGAAAGACCCTGCTTGGCTTGCACACGGTGCCAGGAATGTGAAAATTCTTGATCGTTTGATCGGGGTCTGCCATTCTTCCTCTTCTCTGAGAAGGGAGAGTTGATTATGTTTGGTCGGTCTACTGTATCAGTGATCTACAGCTCAGCTGGGGAACCCTCGGGGGATGGGTGTGGGCCCATTCTGCACCTCTTGTATCTGGTGTTCTGTATATGGATCATTTTAGCCTGAATTCTCTAGGCAATGTATACCCATTCAACTCAGTGGCAGCTGTTGAGTGCCCAAAAGCAATTTTTCCAAAGATCTTTTGTATTTTTCTTTGCAGAGTCATTCTTTCCTAAACAACATGACACATAATTCATGATTGGTGATCAGAATCCACTATATTTATAATAAGGAGCGATAAAATGAGCTTATAGATTCCTTCAATAAAGGAAGTGAACCAGCAAATAGTCTGGGTCTAAAGGGGTGGGTCTTACAGGGAAGCAGAAGTTACCATGATAAGTGACGCTATCATTTTTCTCCTAACTGCTTTTCTTTTTGTGCACTATTTAGTTAGCTTGCTAACAAACAAATGAAATGATTGCACCATTTTTAAATTATTTGTTTTCCATATAAGAGTTTATCTCTTGTTACAACATGCTTTTTGTTTAAAAATGTTAGAAAACGAGCATTTTCTTTGCTTATTAAAACAGTTTACTGAGAACAAAATAAAGGCATTTTTACAAGTATGCTGTACTGCGGTGGTCTTGTCAGAATTGTATTCATTCACTGCATTCTTCATAATCGCTTTCTATGTCTTAATGCATTAATTTCAGAAAAGCTGCAGCAGAGTAACCAACATCTTCAATACACTGCACACAAAAGGGGACATTTTCCAACACAGAAGGTTAACAGTAATATACAGTGTATATATACGTGTATACTGTATATACATAAATATCGTCGCTGTCGGGCGGAAACCTCATATGTCCAAAACGGCTATTTTTCAGGAAACAAAAAACTTTCTATTCTAAATAAATGAATACTGTGTCATCAAACATCCCAAGCTATTTTCAACACTTGGTTAATAGTCATTGATTAATAATTTCTAAATTTTACAGACCCATGTGGAGACTGACCAATAGTATCGATTTATGGAAAAAAAAAAAACAGACCAAATGTGGAGTTACGAAGTTTCCGCCCGACAGCGACGATATATACAAACAAAACAATCCAATACAAGTTTGTTTACTGGGTTTGTTCAACTGACTGCCTCGCAATAACTGATTTCTACATTAATGTACCAGCTCACGGCGCTTCATTACACTAAATTCCTACAAAACGATTAACTGTACAACTTATATAAACAATATATAAAAGTTAAAAATGTCCACACACCCCAAATACATGCTAGTTCTGTAGTTTTCCATGGCATTAAACCCAAGCTGAATGTCAAATGGCTCCCTACTCACTACATGCGGTGCAGTGTTAAGTTCTGGCTTTTAAACCCAATATCCAGTATGGAATTCTGCATGTGTGGCTGAATGTCCAATGTCAGATGGATGCAGAGGCCAGTATTTGAACTCCTATGTAGTGTATTAACTAGAGGCATTTGAGATTTGTCCCCATTGTGGGAAAAGGGTGTGCAGCATTGCTAATTTAAGCTGGAGATTGCATAGACACACCAATTGAAACTAGTATTGTCAAATCAAAAACTACTAATAAAGCATTAAATACTGTTTTATTTAAGGAACTAATGCTTCATGCTTCAGCATACCAAGACAGTTTGGACAATGCCATGCTTCCAACTTTGAATTTGGACACAGTTTGGGGAAGAACCTTTTCTCCAGCATGACTGTGCTCCAGTACACAAAACAAGGTTCAAAGGCTCGGTGTGGAAGAACTTGACTGTCTCAAAGAGCCCTGATCTCAACCCCATCCAACACATTTGGGATGAACTGGAACAGAGATTACGAGCCAGGCCTTCTCGTCCAACATCAGTGCCTGATCTCATAAGTGACCATTTGTCATACGTGAACACACCACAGCACACAGTGTGAGTAGCACGAAATTCAACCTCTGCATTTAACCCATTCACCAAGTGAAGCAGGGGGCAGCTACGAACACAGCGCCCGGGGAGCAGTGTGTGGGGACGGTACCTTGCTCAGGGTACCTCAGCAGTGCCTAGCGGTCTTGCAGGGCAAATGCCCTAACCATTAGGCTACCAGCTGCCCCCATAAATGCTCTACTAGAATGAATGAACACAAATTCCCACAAAAACTCCAAAATCTTGTAGAAAGTCTTCCAGGAAGAGTGGAAACTGTTATTGCTGCAAAGCAGGGACCAACTCCATAAAGTCCACGTGCTTGAAGTAGTGTCGTTAAAGTCCCTGTTGGTGTAATGGTGTCCTATTACTTTTGTCCATACAGTGTTGCTTGCATTATAAATTGAAAAATTGCATTTCCCCATATTTTCTGTTGTCTGCCATTATATAAAATCAATAAGCCACTTGAAAATGTGTGCGACAGTGATTTAATCACAGGCATGTTTTTTTGGCTTTTTGCTTTCAAATTTGAGAATTTAAGATATGGTAGCAAAAAAAGAACACAGCAGAACCTTCTTCTTTTTTAAACATTTAAAAGTTCTTCACACTCATACATCTCTTTGACAAAAATGTTCTCTAAAGAACCACCTATTGAAAGGCACTTTGGAGACACAAGCATGCTTGTTTGAGATTTTTTTGGGGGCAACTTTATTCTTAATAATGTTCTCTGATGACCAGTTAAAGCAAATGTGAGTTACACCAATGCAATTTTAAGTTAATAGTTTAATTGAATGCGGAAGGACTCATAGTTAACTTCGATTAGTTGTGCAGAAATATCTTTTTTCTTAACTGCATTTTAAACGAGCGTCTCAGTTTTTGTTAAACAGCTGCTGCTTGGTTTTCCCATTTCTTACTTCAGCACAATCTAGAAATAACAGGTGACACTGTTTTTGATATGTTTTCCTTCGGAGAAAATCTATGTCAAGGGCAAGGGCTTGTATGTTCTTGTGTATACTGCAGATGTTCAAATAAAAAAGGAGGTTACATAATGATAGCGTCCTCAGCAAGGAGATGTAAAGATGTAGCTGTTTTCACATTTTTAGTGCCAAGATTAATATAGGCCCCCCAGATAAGATTCCTCTGGTTATGTAAGTATCTTATAACCCGCCAAACTAAATGTGCCTCCACATGTGATCAGATGAAGGAAAGTTACAGCCCTCTTGCAAGATCTCCAATAACAAAGTGTGGCTTGTGCCAAGGGACTGTATATGCTTCTACCAGCTGCGTAAGCTGTTTAAACAGTCATGACAACTTGGGCTGTTCGTTCTGCCTTCTTTTTCATTTCAATAGTTATAATTAACCAGTCAGTATATCTTAGTGAGGCCACTTGGCACAGGATCGAGAGAATCTCACATTTGTAATGTGAGATAGATGAGGTCTCAGTCTGGAACCACCTTTACTGTCAAATTATCCAGGCCAAGTGAAATGCCACCTCATATAAACACATGAGCTTATGATCAGTGAGCACAGATAGTCTTGTTTGTCTTCAGTGTTGCTAAATGTGGGCAGCGGTGTGATGTGAACTAGTTTACACAAGACCATGAGTTTAGAAACCCCGGCCACCTATTTCTCTTTGCTGTTGAATAAAACTAAGACATCCACAAAAGTGATACTGACACTGTTTTAGCTAGCTATTTTTTTTGTTTCTTCATTTTTTTGTCAGTCATTTTTCACTATAGGAACTTAAAGTTCCTATAAGTAGAGTGAAAATGTCATATAAAGTGTAATATAATTACATGGAAATGTAATAATTGTAAAACAGGCTAGTCTGTAGGACTGAGGTTTGTATCAGTAACATGCAATTTAAAAAAATCAGTTATGTGAATGGTGCATGGTGACAGCAGAGCTCTGCACAGATAGTGAAGGTTTCATTTTCAGTGAAAATGTCAATACACAGATTGTGTGTGATTGGGAAGTAATAAACAGCTTTGGAAATATATGTGCTGTGTTTCTGTACACACACACACACACACACACACACACACACACACACACACGCATATATTTATATATATATATATATATATATATATAGGGACAAAAGTATTGGGACACGTGATCATTACACCAATAGAGATTTTAATGACACTGCATTCAGATACATAGACTTTCATATTGAGTTGGTTGCCCTTTGCAGCTGCTATAGTTGTTCCATCCCCCATTTTGAATGTGCTGCAGTTGCAAATAGCGTTGGTTTGATTTGATTACATTAATGTTTAAGTTGCAAACCAAATGTTATTGCATTTTCATTTATACTGCGGTACTTTAAAAATAAAAAAGTGAACAATACACTACTTTTGAATTATTAAATTTTTTATATGACCACACGATTAGAATTTTTATTGGGGCATGATTAGAATTTTTAATCACGATTAATGACATAGTTTTGTGATTAATCGCAATTCAGATTTTTTTATCGTGGCCCAGCATTAATATATACATATACAACATCTTCCTTGATTCGACGGCCACATTCTCCTTAAGAAACTTGTTTAGAAGCTCAGTAGAAGAAGTAGCAATTAAAGAAGGTTGCAGTCCATACATTGTCCATTTTTCTGGTTTAAAACCACCATGAACAGACCAGAGGATGTGGTCCAAACGACTGGGCAAAACATCTTGTTGCTTTCACTTCCACTGAACGCTGGGAGCGTTTTCTCTTCCTCCCGTAAAGTTTTAGATGATGGCTCTCTCCTTGACCCCGAGGGAAATGCGATGCGTTTCAGGGTTTAGTCAATGGATAGCGATGTGTCTTGTTTTTGAGAGGAGCCGTAAATCACACAAGACAGCTTGCAAAATGTGACACGGAAGCACATACACACAGCCATGCCTCATAAACTCTGATTAATTTTGCTTTGTAGTTTGACCTTGGTGTGTCTCTGTAGCCGAAAGATGGGTGGGATCTTGCATGAGAAATAATTCAAATGCCTCATTTGACTAGACCTTAAAAGCCTCATTTGACTATTCTTGCGCAGAATTCACTTGGAACAAAATGTACCAGCTTCAGGAAAAAGTGTTTCTAAAAGGTTCTTTTTAAAAAAGTATTGTAAAAAAAAAAAACACCTGACATTATGCTGTGTTTTTACCCTTACTTCACAATCACACATTTCACACAACTACATTAAATGGACAAAATTATTGGGACATGCCTGTTTTTCAGGGTTTTTTTCCATCTCAATGCTTCAGCATACCAAGACATTTTGGACAACACCATGCTTCCAACTTGGTGGCCACACCATGACTGTTCGGTGTGGAAGAACTGGACTAGCCTGTGTGACCTAGGCCTTCTTGACCTACATAATGTGCCTGACCTCATAAATGCTCAATAGAATGAATGGGCACAAATTCCCACAGAAACTCCAAAATCTTGTAGAAAAAAAGAGTGAAGTGACCAGTTGGTGTAATGGTCAGGTGTGTGAATACTTTTGTCTATATAATGTTCTATACACCTAAACACTCTTTTGCAAACTTAAAAGAGTGTTTTAAAGGCAGGGGTCCTAAGGGCCTTTCTAGAACTATTTTGACACATTTGTTATTCAGAGTGTGCAAATGAATTCCTGCGGTGTGCAACGTCAGACCAGAAGCATTTATCAGTCAGACACAATGTCACCTTTGCACAAATGTGTAGCTATTATTCACATGTAAAGCAGCAGTGTTATGTCAAAAAGAAACTGTTACATAACCATGGTTTGCATCCCCACCCATTCATGAGACCTGTTGCGTGATCTCCATGTACACACTCCCTATAGAAGTGATTTTAGCTCTCCAGAATGAGAGGAATGAGTTTGAATTTGCTAGAAACTGGCTTGGGGAGTCTAAAAGGTCTGTGGAAGGTAAGGGCCATTTTGACCTCCACCCAGAATCATAAAGGAATCGCTGAAACCAAATGAAAGCGCCAGGGTATGGAATTTCCTCTGTGGTTCCTGGTTGAGCCTGTAATGTTATGTAAGATCTCCTTGTGTGCACACACCTCTCAGCTTTCTGACCAATGGGAGAGTCTGAGAATACAAGCCCCTGTGTGAGGCACTTGTGAGGATTAAATGTCAGGGAATGCAGTCATGCAATAACTGAATGGCTTCAGTATAAACAGGCTTGGCTTTCTTGCCGGGGAATGCCAAAACACTGCACCACAGCTGTTATACATGCTGCAACATTGTTACTGTGAGAACCCTGGGTATCTACCCATTGCAGTTCCTATAAAGTGAGTCAAATGATGATTTAGGTGGATTTCAACAAGAATAAATCAGTAGAGAGGACATTATTTACCAGTATTCTCAAGCATGTGGCAAGTAGAGTGTGTCTTAAAATGTTTGCTTGAGCTATCCATGAGGTATTCTGAGATATTTCAGCCCAAAATTTCCTCTAAGATATTCATTTGCAAAGACAGGCATACCATCCATTTGCTAAGACTGGTCCTAACAATCACCGATGCAACCTTTTGGTGACCTTTCTGAAATCGCTCTCCTGTTTTCTGCAGGCTACAGCAGAATCAATGGGCTGCAGGCTTAGATTTCAATAAAGCATCAAAAACCATTTGATGGTGACAGTACACAATTATGTCTAGCTCGTCTCTCAGAGCGCTTGTTATATATCACTGCTGACAGCAGATTAACTCTTCAACCTTTTGGGTTGGGTTCCTGTAGTGTTTGTACTGCAGAGAATTTGCATAGAAGCTTAAGCTTGTTGCTAGAGAAGAGAAATGCAGTCTTAAAAATAAAGCTTCCAGAAAGTATTTTGTGCGCCACGGAGGAAACACATTTGATTGCTTGAAGAACCATGTTTTCTTTTTTTCTGAGTGCATTTCTGAAGAACCTTTTAACGGTTTAACTGACATCTCACTTAAAAAGAGTTATCTAAAAGACCACCCATTTAAAGGGGCTTGTTGAAGGTTCTTGATTGATCTTCTATTACATGAATTTTACTCATTCCTGTGGTCTCTTAATGATCGGTTTCAGCTTGTAATCCCAAATATATGAATACAAATGATTGTGTTAAACAAATCATACATATATGTCCACATACACACCACTGACATGAGTCCGTTCTTGATGTTGATGTGTTAAATGACTGGATCAGAGTGTCTCGAAAACAACCGTGGGGTGTTCCTGGTATGCAGTGGCTAATATTGACCAAAACTGGTCCATGGAAGAACAGCCACTGAAATGTTGCTGATGCACTAGTTAGTGGACTACAAAATCACTGTGTTACATGCCAAAGTCTTGTGTTCAGACACTCTACACTACACGAATACACATTTACCATCACTTTTTGTACACACTGCACACTACTGTTATCACACGAAAGTCAAGAAGAGGAGCGAGGCGATGGAAGGAGAGACGGGGGGAAAGTGGGGCTTCAAACAGTGGGGCTTCACACTTGCACTTTCTTTCTCTCTCTCCCTCCGGGGAGGACAGTAACACTCAGGGATGGACTGGGACAAAACATCGGCCAGGGCATTTTGAGCCGAGGTCCGAGGGTGGGTGTGGAAATTGCCATTGACCCATCAGGCAAATGCCCAGTATACCCAACGGCCAGCTCAGCTCTGGTAGTACCCCCCGGAAGGATCTATCTGTCCCTGTGTCCACAAAACCCCACCTCATGTGCGGGCTGTGTCTGAACTAGAGAGACAAGAGGACTGGTGAAGACTGGTCTGATGCAACAGAAGAGTCGCTAAAGCACAGATTGCTAAAAAGTACACAGTACAGGAAAACCTTGGGTCCTGGTGTTCATCTGGACGTTACTTCGACACGAACCACCAACCTAAACCTAAACAGCTGCTGTTAAACAACAGTATTGTTTAACAGCAGTGGCCTCTCTCAGTATGTTAGTGCATTCTAACATTGCAAGAATTGCTCAGGAAAAGTTTAAAAACATGACAAAGAGTTCAAGATATTGACTTGGATTCAAAATTTCACAGATCTCAGTCTGATCGAACAGCTGTGGCATGTGTTGGACAAACTAGTTTCATTCACTTTGTGTGCCTTGATGTTATTCATCCTAAAAATATTGTTAGCATTGAGTTCTAAGCAAAATTGCGCAGCTGAACTTTGCTCAGCATCTAAGTTTATTTTCATATCTAAACCAGGCAAGAGCCAAGATTATAAAAACAGATAACAGTATGAAAGAAAACTTATCACACACTTTTGTTTCTCATTATCACATATCATTCCTATCCAAATATTTTCAGTGCAAATATTTTTCAAGGGTTTGCAGCAGATAAAAAAGGTGCTACTACTGACGATGCAAGATATCTTGAACTCAGGGCAGATTAATTTTTATCGTAATACATTTCCTTCCAAGTTCTGCTGTAAAGGGTATTCAAGGTTACAGTTAGGTGTGCGTGCAGTATCAGGTCTCAGCACAGAAACTGGCAAACAGGCTCCTGCCCTGCTTTATTCACACTAAAGAGAAAAAATGTTATGGATTATAAAGTTCTAACTGTCTTTGGGTCATTCTGTGACTGCAAACAAATCCATGAAAGTCACAGGTCAGGCTCAGCAGTGATTCACAGATGTGTTAAACAGATGGTTATTCAGTAACAAACTTTGTGTAACCGAATATGAACGAATATAAAGGATAATATGACTAGTTTAAATTTTTTTATCTTTCTAACTATACATCAGTCACATATATAGAAAATGTTATAAAGCTATTAGATAATAACACCAAACTGCCACCAAACTGCCACGAAATTCCTAGCAGGAAATTTTTCTGTAAAAACAAAATACACCACACCATCTATAAGCAACACCTGTCTGTGAAGATGAAGCCTTTCAGCAGCATTTACCCTTATCATACCTGATGGAAGTCATCCAGAAAAGTACAAAAGTACAGGTAAGACCACAAAACAAAATTACACCAGCTTGTAAACTCACTTCATCCTGCATGAATAGCACCACTGATATAAGCATTTTAGCCAAAACGATCAGAAATATAAAGTGCTCTCAGTCACAATGGACTTCTCTGTTAATTAATTACCCATGCAATAATATTACAGTATAATATATTATAGATCAAGATCTATGAGCAAAATAAAATTTTATTTATAGAATGATGTCACACACATAAGCTTTTAATATATCTGGTAAAAACTAAATTATAAATGATTGTCTTACATGAAGTTAATACTACAGCATTCCTGAATCGCAGTGTTTTTGTGTAAAATCAAAAACTCAAAAAGAAGAACATCATACCAAAATACATATGCATCAGTGTTCTGTGGTTTATTATTTTGAGAGCATTTTCAGAGCTCGGGACAACATTTGCTCACACGGTAGTATTATGACCCCTTTTCTACTAAGAAACTGTTATATGAACAAAAGTATTGGGACACCTGGCCATTACACTAACACAGACTTTAATGACATTGCAATCCAATACATTCATATGGAGTTGTAGCTTTAACAGCTTCCACTCTTCTTGGAAGGCTTTCCACAAGAGTTTCTGCAGGAATTTGTGCCAATTCATCAATTCTGTACAGCATTTATGAGGTCTGACTCACAATCAACGTTCCAGCTCATCCCAAAGGTGTTGGATGGGGTTGAGGTCAGGGCTCTGTGCAGGCCAGTCAAGTTTATCCACACTCATCTAACCATGTTTTTATGGAGATTGCTTTGTGCACTAGGGCAAAATCATTCTGGAATAGAAAATGTACACGAAGTTGGAAGCATGGTGTTTGTCCAAAATGCAGGTAATGCTGAAGTATTAAGACTGTACTTCATTGGAAGTAAGGGGCCTAAACAAAACCTCGAAGAACAGGTATATCTCAATAGTTTTGTCCAGTTAGTGTGGCGAAGAAAATAAAACGTTACTATTTCGCCCCCTTGTGTTCGTGAGATCCTAATGAATTAAACCCAAATTACTAGGTTTTACGACCAGAAAAGGGGCGTGGCATTTAAACAACACAAGCATTTAAATACATGTTTATATATTATACGGTGTGATTTTTTTTATAAACTGACAAGTATAATTCATAATTCGTATTATTATCAGTATTTATCGTCAGGCACAGAAAGGAAAGCCTTGCGGCTCCGTCCACATGTTGTAGGACCCGAGGATGTCCATGCTTGCTGAACGTGAGTTAATAGTTTTGCTTAATTTATTTTAGTTTTTTGTAGTTTGTTCGTGTTTTTTATTGGTAGTATTGATAATATGAGTGTGCTATAAGGCACCGGTTGTGGTGGATTGCTTTTGTCTAATCAATTTCTTCATTAAAGCGTTGAAACTCTCTGTTCTTGTTAGCATGTGGAGCTAACAGTAGTGCTCTTGGTCGTGTTTCTTGTCTGTCTGAGCTTCAGAGTTGGTTCACTGTATTCCACTTCATGAGTCGTATGAATCAGGGCTAACAGCCTCAAATTCTGGATGACAGCAGTACTGATGTGCAGTAGTCTACCATGTGCAATGTTCTTTTCATGTGCTAAAATATTATCATTATGTGTAATATGAAGTCTTACCATGAGAAAATATCACGTTTTCTAAATCTGTGCAATATCTTATGTCAGTGTTATTTAGATGCTATTGATCTCTCATGTGCTATTGATCTCTTATTTTGTGTTAGTAGTTATTCAGTTAACTGTGGTTTATTTAACCATAGTATTAATGCCCCAGCATGTGTGTATATATGTAGTATAGTGTATACTTCTCTACGGATTTTTGTTACATTTATATAAACTTTATATTGTATGTTGTCTGTGTAGTGACTATGATGTCATAACATAAACAGTTACTTCTGGGATCAGTTAGGTTTTCTAAATTTTATTCTGATACTGTGGGGGAAAAAAGCTGACACGCTTGGATGAAGGGAATTACTACGATTACATAAGTGTGCACAGCACTCACTTGTTGAGATGTAAACAGACAGAGTGGTTTACTGTGTGATGTTTCATTGTAGAAAATCTTTACCACTTTGAATGTTTTTAAAATACCCTAAAAACAATTTCGCACAATAGCTGGATGTTAAAGAAGGTCTTCATTTATACACAGTTACACAAGGACAACGTTTGGGTAAAAATGTGCCTGAAACGTTCATAAGGTTGTGCAGTATAGTTACATTAGATTAAAGAGAAGATCTAATGCTACATAATAAAAATATATAGAAAAATGTATTCAAATGAACATAAGGATAAACAAGATCTGAAGTGGGCCAGTGTAGTAGTGTCTGTGTACTGTGAAGTACAGTGTGCTGCTTTGCTGTTGATGTATATACACTAAAGGCACTAAACTCCTTAGATGTCTCGTTCCTATGACAGATTTTGTGAAAATGTTTGTGAATTTTTACACTGTACATTTTTTTTTTCAAGAATCATGTATTTTACATAAAATCAAAACTTTGGATTAAATCATTAGTTTATGTCTAAGATAAAAGGTACTGGTCTAGAGGGCCATATTGTCTTATATCTTTTCATGGTCATAATCCTGATTTTACAATACCAGTACTAATACTACATTTCTTTAGAGTGTCTGTGTGCTTCAGAAACTTATGTGTGAAAATCAATTCATGAAAAGAAATATCAGATTCAGAAGCTTTCATTCTTCAGTAACATTCTGGCCACCCTTCAGTCCAGATGTTCACTTCTTATTAATGTTAGTTTGTCTGACCTTCATCAAACTGACGCAGTGCTATGATTGATGTCTTAGACATTTGGGGGGGCTGTTACTTAATAGTAATGATAATAATAATAATAGCTAATAACAACAACAATAATAATAACAATAATAAAAGTAATAATGGTTATAGTGATAATAATGTTGTCCTTCTTATTCATTCTTCTTCTTGCATTTTTCAAACCCAGAGAGTCATAACACAAAGAACGAAGGTGAGACTTAAGGTGAATTGTGAGTTCTGAGTTAGAACTGGGCATTGAATTCCATAATTTGTGTGCAGCAACACTGAAGGCTCTACAGCCCATAGAGGACAGTGTGTATTTGTGTGTTGTAAGTAAACCAGAGTCTGTTGACCTTACGGTGCAGGATGTCATTTAGAGATGCAGCAGTTCATGGAGAGAGAATTAGGTGAGCTATATTTCTTAGGTGGCAGAAAACTGCTTTAACTGGAGAGTTTATTGTTGTCTAAGGAGAATGAAGGTTAAAAAGTGACAAACCCAGCAGTTGGTGTAGACTCATTGATATCAACTTGACATGCTTGTAGTGGCAATTGAATCTTGTCTAAAGAAGCTTTAGTACTTCTCTGCTGCAGTCAGGTGTGTATAGGTCCATACCTTGCCCAGTTATGTAATAGTTAGTTAAGTGAGACTTTTAATTGCTGTTTTATCAGCTCGCCGAAAGGTGAAGTGGTCTGTGGACCCGAGGAACAGCGCATGGAGCAAAGATGAGTCCAAATTCGGCCAGAAGATCCTGGAGCGAATGGGCTGGTCTAAAGGGAAGGTAATATATGGCTTACATTTCCACTTTACTTTGACGAACAACAATTACTGCACTTATTAAAGGCACTCAACATCAAGGGTATTAATTAGGAGTGTAATAGTTCACCCATTCATGTTTTGGTTCGGCACTTCATTTCTAAACTACAGTTCAGTTTGAATCACCTTAGAATTTTTTTTCATGTTACATATTTAATGATTTTAATGATACATATTCGTATATTATATTATTGTCATAGGGTAACTGTAATAATAACAATATGATAAGATTGTTACTATAATTATTTCCAGTTGTGCAGAACACAGACAAATAGTATATTAAAACAAAAGATTGATCATTTACTTAAATCTGCTTTTTGGACATCAGCTGGTTGCTCGTTTGTTTAGAAACTGGTCTTGTTGACAGCTAGCTTCCCGTGTAACGGTCACGTAGTTACTAAAACAGCTACTGTAACTAGTCTTTATTGCTGGATTAATCAAGCTATAGCCATGAATTGAGCCATATCAGTTCATCTTTGAAACTAAATCTTTAAATAGTTACTAAATAATTATAATATCTGCACATAATTAACTGAATCTGAATAATGTAGTATCTTTAATCAAACCTGCTATTTGAAATGGTTGCTTTGCAAGACCAGGGAGATATTTAACACTATATTTAGCTCTAGTGCAGTCTTTTGTAGGTCAGTGATGTAATATTGTTGTGGTGTTTGTCTGCTAGGGTCTTGGCAAAAGTGAACAGGGTGCTACTGAACACATCAAAGTTAAAGTGAAGAACAACAATTTGGGTTTAGGCACTGCGGTCAACCACGAGGTGAGATCTTCTGTGAATCCTGATTCTTGTACTTTATTCTAAGCGTTTAATTGTGTCTCTAGTATATATTTTAATGCACTTTCAATATTGTGACTGATTGTGGTTTCTAGGATAACTGGATTGCCCACCAGGACGATTTTAATCAGCTTCTTGCTGAGCTCAACAACTGCCATGGCCAGAACAACTCCGAAGGTAACTTTAATGCTGATAAATGTCATCTGGGAACTGAAAAGGTCCATCTGCTTGTGAAAGTCAAGGATAAATATAACTAAAAGCAATAATAATGCTTGTCAATGTGAAATACACTTTATGGACAAAAGTATTGGGACACACCTCTTAATTCTGAGAGATTTTAGGCAAGCCCATGATTTAAAACTGTGTGCACACAGTTTGGGGAAGGCCCTTTACTATTCCAGCATGACTGTGCCCCAGTGCACAAAGTAAGCTCCATAAAGACATGGATGGATGAACTTGGTGTGGAAGAACTTGACTGACCCACACAGAACCCTGACCTCAACCCCATCCAACACCTTTGGAATGAACTGGAACAGAGATTGTGAGCCAGACTTTCTCGTCCAACATCAGTGTCTGACCTCATAAATGCTCTACAGAATGAATGGGCGCTAATTCTCACAGAAACTCCTAAATCTTGAGGAAAGCTTTCCAAGAAGAGTGAAAGCTGTTATAGTTGCCAACGGGGGACCAACACTGTATTAAAGTCTGTGTATTTGAATGCAATAGCATTAAAGTCCCTGTTTGTTTAATGATCAGGTGTCCCAGTACTGATAGTGTAGGTATGTGAGTCCAAAGAAATGGTTGGGACATTTTTACTGAATGTCTTTATGTTGAAGCTCATATCCTTGAAGTGCCACTTGGTGGTGCTGTTGTAACACATGGGACAATAGAGAAGCTGGTTTACAGTCTTCAATGTAGTTTACTGTTCTGTGGTCTAGTTCTTAAAATCATACCTCATGGAAAGGGCTTGCAGAGCTAAACACTAGCTATAATCACCAGGCCTTCTGTGGTACACTTGGTATAAACTCATTAACCAGTTTCCAGAGTTTGGTCATATCAAGATTTGTTCCACTGTGACGACTGTGTTTATGAATAATGACACATTTATTTATCAAAATTCTAAAACGCAGTTCAGCTATGAAACCAGATTGTTATTTTTCCCCCCGGTGTGTACAGAATCGATCCAGGAGCAGGCACAAGGTTTCAGTTTGGAGGAGAAATCGAAGACCTCTAAAAAAAGGGTCCATTACATGAAATTCACCAAAGGTATGACTGCATTATTAGAGCTGTTTCTCTTCTCTCCTAATGGGCCTATAATTCTTATTTAGGACAAACTATGATTTACTTGGTAACTTCTATGACCTGTATATCCATATTATTTAACGTGAAGCGAAGACATGAGTGGCACTGCATGCAAACGCTTATTTTAGGGTGTTAAACAGGGTACTGTTCAGTCGGTTTAGGGCATAGGATATTTATTTAATTAAAAATATCAAAGATTTACTTTTCAATATAAACGCTCTCTATTGTAGTGCACTTAACTTTCATATATTGTAAGTCCCTGCATTTGTTATACATTTGTAATCTTAGACTGATCAGACATTTGTGTTTTGTCTAATCCAGGACGTATTCTAAGAGGCCTCTTTCATTTTAGAATTGGAGACTCTATGAAAAAAATCCAAACTTTGAGGAAACTTCATCATACAGTTAATTTAAATTATTTAAAACGGCCACTATAAATATTAAAATAGTAAAAATTGGTAAAGGCTGGTGTTTTTGGCTCATTTTTACAATTTGTCATATATTTGCGGTATCAGTTTCACAAGTATGTTGATTACACTTTGATTACATTTAAATAAAAGTCATTAAGACATTAAAAAATAATACTTAATTTCGGTGCGAGTGTCTGGTACATTGAGGACGTTTATTATATGTGGTCAAAGTAGCATGAAGACAAATGTACTGTGTGTGTTCTCCTGCTCTCTCTGAGCTGGTTGTGCCTCTACTTCACTGTTAGGCTTTGCAGGTAAACATCAGTTACTTTAGCTGGACATTAGTTAGCTGGCTTATTAACATCAGCTAGATAAGCAAGGTTGCGAACTTTAGTATTTATTTTCCTGGCAAATAACCCTCAAAGAGTTTTTTAATTAGTCAGATAATAAAGATAATACAGAGATGACCGATTAACCAACAAATGTAAAAATCTGTTGGTTAGTTGAGAGTATTAAAGGCAGCCACTGTGGTTGTGCCCTTGAGTCTTCAAGCTAAAGAGCAGAATTATTTGCCTGGCATTTAATTTTAGCACACAAATCTATATTTTGTTTTTATGTGTATCAATGTTAGGTTGTAAAAATACTGTCCTGTTCTGCTGGGGAAAGCAAATGTAGTGTACCTTTTTAAAACTCAGTTAAAGTTCACAGCTTTAAGAGCCATGTTGTACCTTTCAGGGTACAATTACACAGTTTGTGCCTGCGGGGGTCTAAAGTTAAATTGGACTGTACATTTTTTCTAACAGTGTTCCAATCCCTCCAAACAGCAAATTGCTGAGATTTGACATGAGTGTAACATGAGTCAAAACTATTCATCAGCTGCACTGACTGGAACAGAGAGAACCTTACATAACTAACATAGCAGGCTGTTTTTAAAGGCGCTCCTTTTATGTTTTTGAATACGGACACTTGTTTATAAAATGCCACCATATCAGCAGTAATCCTGTATCTGTTTATATGGACATATATGAGATGTCCAAAGGATCCTTTGTTATAAACCGACATGGATGTTTTTCTGAAATAGTCAGGTGTTCAGTCGCCCCTTCTGTGAATAGACAGGTCATATACAGCTGTTTTCTTCAGATTAGCCAATTAAAGTAATACTTTTGTGGTTAATGATATGCCCAGTCTCTGTGCCTCCTTGCATGTGAGCGGTTGAACCTGGGCTTCTTTGGCAGTGGGAGCTGCAGCTCATGGGTCAGTGCTGCAATAGATCAGCTTGCCTGGACAGTACGGTCAGCTTAACCAGAGAACGGCCTTGGGAACAGGGAGTGGCTTACAACCCCACCTGGACAATTAGTCAGGAACATGCCAAGAGCTTCTAAGTTTCATTGAATGACTTGTACAGGGATTAAAAACACTGAGATTTTTTCCATTAATCAGAATGTTCGGAACTCTGCGCCACACGAGCGTGTCTGTCTTCCTGACCTTTCCAAACGTCATATTGTCAAGGGCCTCCTGCGTTTTTCACTCCACTTGATGTTTTTTTTTTTTGAAAAATCCCAGGAATGTGGGGAAAAAGGCTCTCATCTCTTATCACCTGACAACTTACCGTTGCACACGGCTAAAAAGCATGACTTCCTGTTTCCTGTGAGGAGTGCCGGCCGATGCATTTGCAGCTCAGAATGTCCTCAATCAGTGCCTGATGAGTCTCGCAGATAACACGAACTATGGGTGCGCACTGCTGTTGTTGTCGTCTTTGTGATTCTTTATTTAGCTGCGAGACGGAAGGTTGCTGTCCCTACAGACAGGGTTAGCATGGCTGTTCTCAGAAATAGATAACTCATAAGTTAGAGTGCATGTCCTCAGACAACCTCACTGATCTTGGTGCACTCCTTGGTTTTAGCGGTCATGAGGTGGGCCGTCTTGTTACGAGTAACTATCTTTGGCTCGTAGATATAAAAAGCATTTCTAAGGTAAGAAGTGTCATTAAATCATAACTGACAATAAGAGTTCACCCAGTGTTCGAGGCCTAAAATCTTTAAAGAGCTAATGCTCAGGTATCAGGTTGCCATTTGTTGCCTCTGTCTCTTTTGACATGATGTCAGCCCCTTTCAGCTGCTGCTGGGATTAAAACTAGCAAGTAGAACAAGAACTACAGCTTTTTGTCACTCGGTTACCAGGAGGAAGGCACTGATGCTAATGTGGTTTCTTAGCAATCAAGTGTCTAACAAAAGCTGAAATAACTGACTAATAGCCATGTATGACAAAAGTCCAACACCACAGCCTTGTTGGGTGAAATATGACAAGTGACGTTTCGTTACTAGGCCTATGAATCAACAGAAGGTTTGGATTTAACGCTTGTAATGGTATTAGGATCCCATACAACGACTCTTGGTCTGGTCAGGTATTGTGTGTGTCCCCCAGAGTTCCTCACTGTGTGCCTTGTTCCAGGTGTGCCTCGTTTCACCTGCTGCCAGGTGAAGGGTTTAGCAGAGATAAACCAGTTACATATGTAGCCGAGGGCAGCCTGCGTTGAGCAGGTGCTTATGCAACGCTATATCTGCTGAGGCTTAGATGGGCTCCGCAATGCATAGACGTGTAACCTATTTCAAGTTGACACAAACAGGGACACAAAGGGCGAGAACTAATACGCTCTCATTGGCCGCCCTGGTTTGTAACCAGAGTGGCTTGTGTACACGCAGCTAAGGAATAGCAGAACCATCGTAACGTATCAGAATTTAACTGTGTGTCAGAATGGAAAGCCTGCCACCTCCAGAAAGTCTTTCTCGCCCTGCTCCACCTGGCCCTCACTCATGCAGTCAGCGGCACAGATTGATGGCTCTCAGTGCTGGAGAAAGGCACTGGCGTCTCCGCTGCCTACCCTAGGCACCAGCAGTGTAAACCAGTAACCCACATTTAATTGGGTGCCCATTTATCAACAGATCCAGAAGTTCTTGATGCGCATTGAACTGCAGTACTTCATCATTTATGTGGCTGAGTAGGCCAATCCATTCTACACTAGATGCATAAACCAGTTTGGGGCTCTTTGCCAAATAATTGGCCTTTTTATTATTTATTTATTCTTTTGAAGGGTTTAGTAAGTCCTTATCATATCTGGGGAAATTCTAGTTGCATTTCTGCTCATTATAACGTTGTTGACTGCTCGTACTGTTTCTTCGGTTAAGGAAACACCTCCACTTTACTGTGATCGTTTTCTGTCAGCACAGAAAGTACCGCAAATTCTTAAGGGGGCGATTTCCACTTGAGAACTTTTTTTCTTCTTCTTTGAAATGGGAGAGAAAAAGCTTTGATCTTATCCGGGTGTCTTTTAAGGCAGTCAATTAGTTTCTGGTTGTCAGATTAGCAAGTCGATCCAGAAAAAAGCCTCCGTGATTGTTAATCTGGTTTGGCCGCAGTTCCATGGCACTCATCACCATCTCAACGGTGACCTTGACGACTGCTCCCAACAGGATTTCCATTGCACCTCAACTGCACCAGCATACCAACACATCCTGCCAGTGGCCCATGGCCATATTGGAAAAAATCCGAAAAACGAAGCCTTAGAGCCTCTCAAATACCCTGGTATGTGCCCCCGCAGCCTGCACAGAGCCTGCACAGAGCCTGTACAGAGCCTGTACAAAATGTGAAGAGGCCATTTTTGGGCGACATTTAATTTCCACTGGATCAGTAGATGGCCTGTGTGAGCTGGCCTTTTGTTTAGCCTCCTTACAGGATAACTTGGTTACAGGGAGGCAAGGTCTCCTCTTTGAAAGGGAGAGAGAAAAAGCGCTTAGAGCAATAAATAAACTGCCGTTATCAGGGGCTGCTTGGAGGAAGAGGATGCAGCTGGACGAACAGGCCTGTAGGCCGAGACGGGCGCCCGGGCTCTCCTGGAGCCTTTGAGCCGCTGGAAAGCGGGAGGCGCGAGGCGGGGCTGCCCCTGCTTCGTTTGTTTTTCTTCGTCCGCTTCATCCCCTGTGACCACGCAGCGCGCCCTCTTTTGCCTTTAAAACCTTTCCTCTCGGCAGGAGTTCAAAACTGTCCTGCGACCCTTATCCATTTAAATCAATAATTTACAGACTAGAACCCCCGTAGAAAAATATTCATTTGTCAACAGGTCGGGGCCAGAGACGTTTTCTTTTCATGTTGGAGAGAACTCAAGTTTGATAAACAATGACTCTTTTAACTGCAAGAGGTTGTTGATCAGCTAGAGCTACCAATGTTTCTTCCAGCTCAGAAGCCAACAATACGTGTTTTGAATGAAATCCAATAGGTTAGGTTGTCTAAAACATGCAGAAGTTACAAGTGTGCTTCCATAATTACACCTAATTACACCATCAAATTTTTAGCACAGATTTGAAAAAATAAGACTTGTTGAACCTTGTTCTTTGGTGTTGCAGAAGGCATTTAAAGGGCTCTCTTTAACCTTTTCTCACAGGAAAGGACCTCTCCAGTCGCAGTGAGACAGACCTTGCTTGCATCTTTGGGAAAAGGTCGAAACAGACCAAAGATCAGGATGAGGTAAGGTGTTCAAATGGCCTCAAATGCCTTTTTTTGTTTTTCCAGTGCCCTTCAGCACCAAGAATCCAAGTACTCAAAATCTTGATTGAGAAGGATACAAATGGCTGAGAGGTGTATAAACTTTTGACTAAGGTGCGAGTTTGACTGTTTGCTTGGCAGTATTGGCATGTTCAGTCCAGTTTCGTCTACCTGTAAGCACCACTGACCTCCTACGGGTCACGTGAGCCGCCTCCGGCAGGCTATGGGACGGTGATTAGCCATGTCATGGCGTGCACTTGGACTCTGCGCAGGGAAAGCGCAGAAATCCCATTAACGGATTAACACCCCCACTTTCCCTGTCCACCCCCCTCCTCCCCTACCCCTACTGTGGTCACATCAGGTACCGTTCTTCAGTCAGCGGGCTGTCCGTTACCATCCATGAACGTTTGTTGCCTCCTGTCCTACAGGGCATGGGAAATGATGAAATGAGAAAAAGGACTTTCTGATGACTCCATCAAATCCCTGGAAAGTTAGTTTAAAGTTTGAAGGGATTACACTGCCAAGTTGTTTTTGGCTTATGTGGCTCTTTGGCTTAACAGAGTAAACTTGGTTTAGTGGTGGCGATTCAACACATGACCAACAGAGGTCCTTCCATGTTTCACCTTTTCCTTTCTGTTTGATTTTATTTATTATATCTGCAGATTTTAGCTTGTGAGTGAACATGCAAACTCATGTTTGCTCTTTCATGTTTTAGCATCTAACGTTCAATTCCACAGGCCTTGTTTTGGGTAAATTCTTCCTATCTTTGTGGTTTTATTTCTTAATTAAATAAAGTTCCTTGACAGCTGTAAACATATAGCACAGACAGTTGCCAGGCTGAGAAAATTGAGGGCTAATGATGTCCTTGCTCTGGTGTTGGTTACAGGTGCTCTCTCACATCACTTTGTGTTTTGATTGCAGTAGAGCAGTTGCTAAGTGCCCATGTTTACTCAGGGAAACGGAAAACATTGCCTATAGCCAGGCACATAAATCTTAGAAATGTGTTAGCGTGCTATGTGTATAATTCTTTGGATAAACCTGTTATTTAGATCAGCTGATTATTGCGGTTGGATATTTGCACATTGATTGCAGTTAAGCCGGCTGGAAGGCTTTTATCATATGAAAGATGGCCGTGGACTGTTCACCAAGGCACATCTGATGATGTGTTAAGCACAGAAAATTTATCATGTTAATGAAGGTGGAGGCAAATGAGGTTCGCGCTAAAATCCAATGCATGCATGTCATGACTTCACCCACTGGAAGAAATTGATATTGCAAATCCTTAGTTTGAGCTAAACACCCCGTGCATCCTACTTACCCAGCAAACACCACACAATAGCCACCGTTCCTGTTCTGCCCAAAATTGGAAATGTTAGCAGTGTGTGTTTTTTTTTTTTTTTTCCTCTCCAGTAATCGTTTTGTTCCGGTTTGTTATTGTGCTGTTCAGGAGGGACTTTATTGACCGGATCGAAAACCAATCTGAGCAGAATCACAATGGCATCCCAGGAGGCTGTGTGGCCAGAGCTAGTGGCGAACCCAAGGAAAGAGCGGGCAGTTAGGCCCTGCAGAGGAAGTGTGGATGCAGGGAAGGTGTATTAGTGAGGCATTGAGGCCAAATTATTATTATTTTTTTTTTAACCAAGGCCTTACCCTGGAATACCCTGGGGCTCATGTATGAAGTAGTAGCGGGAAAGGGGTCATATATCGGCGAGTCACGTCATCAAAAGCGCCTGATGGGATGCGTAAACATTGTGGTAGCATCTTGCATCACACTTAAGGAGAATAATGACTCAGTATTTCGACTACTTTGACGTTTTTTCAGTGTAGAACAGGTAGATGGTGAGGCTTGGTGAGGAGAGCTGATTGTTGAGGCACGGCTGTGCGACTGCTTGCTCCAGGTTTTGGCAGCGTTCTCTCCTACCTCTTACACCAGGGGTTTTCCTTTCTCTTCGTTCAGCTTCCTGCCAGCCCCTTATCTCTTGCCACAATGCTCCCTGACACACACTCACCACACGCACGCACATGCACACACTCACAAAAGGCTGTCCCATCTCACCCCTGCACCGCCGGACGCCCCGCTACTTTAATTTAAGAGGGCCAGCAGAAAAAAGAGTTGTGTACCTTAAGGAAATCATAGTTCACCTTGAGGCCGACCGATATATCTGTTGGAAAGTAATGATTGCTGATATTGGCTTAGTGCACATTTATTGATAACTCCTCAAAAGTAAATGGTTTTTGGCAGATAACAGATTTAGCTAAACCTAACTTTATCGCACACTTACGTGAGTGCACTGAAATGTAGTGTGCACTGAGCACTTCCTTCTGTAGTGCACACTGCCGTTGGGAAGTGCTGTTCTAAATGGAACACCAGCTGCCAAATTATCTGCCGGTTACACCCCAGCATACATCAGTAAAAAACTTTAACGTTTCTTACTTTAAATCAGTTGCCTCTGCTTTGGCTTGCATTTCACTGTTGGTCGCCATTATTCAACTCGAAAACTTGAAAGTCCCACCCCCTCCGTTATGTGGTCAAAATGGCGTCCGTTTAGTGCGTATAGTGTTCCATCATTCCGCACTGCGATTTGTGGTCGGTTTCAGTTCCCCATCCGAGTACTTTAGTTGCCAGTGTGAACGCACTATGCCCTAAAATCATGCAGTAAAAATGTGCAAGTGTGCGATTTCAGACACATTCATTGTAAAATCCGAGGTAATGAACAGAAACCGCCTCGTCTATGTTAATTCACGAAGGGAGTCAGCACTGTGTACAATATAAGGGCTAGACCAAATAATTTTAATACTTCAGTGTTCTTTTAATGCTTTGTTGTTAAATGTTTCCTTTTATAAAATGCATCGTTTCCGACATTTTTAGAAATGCTTAATAGACACAGATCTTTGAACGGCTTACACCAACTGAATTCTGTTTTAATGTGGTGTCACTCAAAACAGTTCTGCAAGTGGATTCATCTTTGACTTATGCTGCTCGTATGGAAAACCATGTAAACATCAATAAATAATTATAGACTTCAAATCAAAGCATGTACTGTAGGATTCATTTAAAAATGACATCATTTAAAAATACATTACTTGAATGTCCAGCAAGCTTTGTAATTTTTTATTTTTTTTTTTTGGTTAGATCTACCTTAAACAGCATTAAACCCAGGGTAAATCTCAAAGGCTCCTCACTGCCTATATAATGTGCTATGCAAGTTATGAAATTCTGGCTTCTACAAGCAAATCTTTTGTTCAACGCAGAATTGTGCACAAGTGGCTAGATTCCAAATGACTCTTTGTTAGGCATATTATGCTCCGTTTGGGTGCCAGAGCTACTATTTTAATCTCTGTGTTGTGCACTACATGGATAGTAGAGAGTAGCTCCTGTGTGCGGAAAAGGGATGCCCAGTTTTGTGGTTGTAGAGTGATTACTTTTGAATTAAAGGTTGCTGTATTATGTCCATTCTTATTACAGCTATGTAGTTTATCAAATGCAGTTTACAGCGATGGAAATCACAACATTATGGGCAGAGTGTAATGGGTGTGTGTGTATATATAGATAGATGGATGTGTGTGCGCGTGTACAGTAATTCCCCAGTTTTACGCAGATCAGGAGTCGCGGATTCAGTTACATACAGATGTTTTTTTGTCAACCGCCATAAAAAAAAACCTCCTACAGCGTGCCTGCTCCGTGTCTTGTCCTTATATTTTAGTGTTTTCCCCCCAAATTTCAGTTTCTTTAGTATTAGTGAGCTGAGCTCTGTCTAAACATGTGGGCAGACAGAGTTATTTCAGTGTTTCTTTTGTGTACGAGTCTTTGCATGTTGTTAATGCTAACTGCTAATGCTAACGTTTTTTCAAGCAATAAAGTTTTCTGATTATTTATTTATCTTTACATTTTCTTTATGGGTAATGCTTTAAACTGAGTTTAGTATTCTGGGAGCATATTTGGGGGCATATTTAGTGTTGACACTATAAAAATCGCCTTTTTTTTTTTTGTATAAACCAAAACACAATGCGGTTTTTCAATATACGCAGGTGCTCTTGGAACATGACCCCGGTGAAAATTGGGGGATTACTGTGTGTGTGTGTGTGTATGTGTGTGTGTGTGTGTATATGTGTATATATATAGGTGGGCATAGATTAATTTTTTTTAATCTAGATTAA
>JBBPDB010000153.1:8812645-8838630 GCA_037974465.1 Brachypetersius altus | reverse complement strand
ATGCCTGTTTTTATAGTGTAAACCATAAATATGCCTCCAAATGTTCTCCCAGATCACTTTAATTTCATTTTGAACTCCGTTTAATACATTACCCTTAAAGAAAATGTAAATATAAACCCGAGGTTTAAATACGGAACAGTCAGGAACGAGAGAGACGGAGAGAGTAAGAGTGAGCGAGAGACAGAGAGAAAGAGTAAGGGAGAGCGAGAGTAAAAAAGAGACAGAGAGAGAGAGATCCGCACGCTCCGGAAAAGTGACATAAATTCCTTTGGAATACCTTTAAATTCAATGTAGTTGTGTATATTTTTTGCTCTTCCAGTAAGTGTTTGTTTATTCTGTGATGTAACCTTACTAACAAACAGCATAATTTCGACAAAAATAATGCTAATATTAAAGTAAGAAGATGCATTATATCGGAATCTGTCTCGGGATCGGATCGAAACTGGAAAATCGTGAATCGGCCCATCACTAAGTTTAAGGTAGTTGCGGTACTCTCTCTTTGATGTATGTTTAACCATTGTTTTTAAAAAAAAAAAAAAAAAGTTCAACTATCTAAATATCTCCAGGTCAGTTAGAGTATTGGCCTCAATGTTCGTGTCCTTTGTTAGACATTGACTCAAGATTCGTGAGGATGATTAGGTTTGCACAACAGCATGAGCTGTAGTCGCTATGGTTACAGTGTCATAGTAGTTATGAATGAACGAGGAAGAAGATAATAAGAATATGTGTAATAGAAACAGCAGCTTGGTAGCGTCATTTACCAGAATTGACTGTCAGGTATGCCTGATGATGAATATATTACAGTGTTGTTCAACATCCCAAATCACACCAACATGTTGTTACACTTCACTGAGAAGAGTCAGAGACCAGTGTTTTAACCATGAACAGTTAAAACATATGTGCGTTTAACCATTCACATGCATCGGTCTGTAAAAATGTCGCAAAAACTGGAATTTTTTTCTAAAACAGAAAAACTAGTTAATGTACTTGAGGGTAGAGAATTGACTACTCATTCAGACACACCTATAAAGTAATCAAAGCCGGTAAAATGCAATTCATGCCAGCCCTGAATGTGTAAAATGGCATCAGCCAATATTGTCTACCTTTGTTTCTTTCTTTTAAACATCTGTTGGACCCTAGTTTACGTAGAACTGTTCCGTTTGCTTTTGTTTCGTCACAGGGTTGATTTTAATGATGCTTAATCTTGCCTTTCCACAGACAGTCAGGGGACTCTTTGTATGACACAATCTTGCAAACATGGAATTTCTTAATCATAGTTCCTTGAGTGAGGTTTAGGCAGACATGCAGCTTTTGTGGTGGGTTTGGAAGGCCTGGCTTGGCATTAGAGGCGTCAGTGTGTGCTGGGCGCAGTAAGCATGTGACTGCAAGAATGTAGCAGCTGTCCATCTTCAGGCCACACCATGATCCATCTTTCCATACCACAATAAGCGATAATGGCAATATAGAGATGGGGCAAATGGGTTACAGAAGATTGGTGGCAGAAGTTTTGCAAACCCAGGCCACTGCTGTACCAGCAAGAAGGCTTGTATAAGACTCCTGATGTTGGTGTCTTACACACTGGCCGTGTTTGTGATGGAAAAAATAGTCATATTTAGATATGTATTACCTATCTTGTTTTATATTTTATTCTTAAATCATATGAGGAGTATACTGTGAATTTGTTTTTAAAAGTGTTTTTAAAAGTATGTTTAAATGATTGATATCAGGCAGAACGCTACTGCTTAAAATATCAGCTCAAATATTCTGTATTGGTACACCCTTATACTCCTCCTTCCCTCACTTTATTACTATATATATATTTTTTAGACCCGCTGTAGCCTTTGTTCATAAATTCCCTTGCTTGTCCATTGGTTTCCCAGCTAATTTTTGTTACACTTCATAGAATGGTTCATGCCCTGTGTAATATAATTTAAATAAAAGGATGAGGTTCCTGGAAGAACAACCATTGTTTGCCAGTCTTACAGGATGGAGTTTTGGACTGTGTGAAAGGTAGTAGCTGCCTCTTGATCTTGATATCTGTATTTCTAGCTGTATTTTAGTCTCTTTCTTTTAAAAACCTCCACCCCCCTCCACCCCCAGCCCTTGGGGGGTTTAGTTAGGCTGCAGGGTGGGGTGTATGAGTGTAGGTGTGGGTTTGATTTATCTCTTGTGCCCCCAACTGCAGCCCCCTCCATTCTAGCAGGCCTGAAAGAAAGAGCCGAGTTTGCTTGAACGTAGCTCGGTTAGCCAAGCCCCAGCATTAGCTGAAATAAACCTTCCTGCCGCTGGTGAAAAATGTCCTGTGATTGGCTAATTAATCAGTCAAAAGGAGAGCATCGCGGCCTGTGACTTGAGGGACCCTAGCGGGCGACCACTGAGGGCCTGCTGATAAATGGACTCCCGCCTGCTTCATACATCAACCAAACTTAGTCATTTTTTACCACTGCTGCACGCGTCAAAGGTGGATCACTAAGGCCTACACTTTTGGGGTGTTTTTTTTTTTTTTTTTTGTGGCCTGCAATTTTATCTATTCATGGAATTTCTTTGTCATTTCATCCATGTTTTCGAAATAGATTTTTTTTACACTATTAGGTAATCAAAGATGAAAAAAAAAAATCCTTTTTATCAAAACCAGATAAGCATCAAATATTTTGAGGTAGACAGAACACTCTAAGAATGCTTTAAAATATTTTTAAATATTCTGAGGAAAAAATGTATTTAATAGCTCTCTATATATGATCTATAGATACATCTACTTGACTTGATATATACACACATACATATATGCGTTTATGTGCTAACTTATGGACTCGTGTGAGTTTGTGATAAGTCTTTACCTTTATTTTTTCATTCATTGATTTATTTATTTATTCTGACCTGTTGATGGAATTTAGAAATAAAATCTCTTCATATGAATATTTTATTGTTTGAGATGTTTTGTCCATTACATGGAGTGGTTTGTCATTCACTTGGAAACTTTTCCAGATATATTTTAGCATTAGAAATCAGTTCTAATGATTAGTCTGAATAGTTTAGACCCTTTCAAATAAAGAAGAGCTGGCTGAGATTTGCCCCTCTTGCTGGTTTCTGCTAGGCAGCTTTGCTTCTCAGTTGAATTTGCTCGCGAGTATTGTTGTAACCCTTGGCGGCCTCTCTCACTCCCACACCCATGCTGACACAAAGCCGCAGGATCAGCGGGTGGCACCTGTAGCCACTCGCAATCCACCCACGCCCGTCCTCATGAAGGATCGCCCAATGGCTCGTTGGCCCATTCCCCCGATGCAGCCGCATCCCCAAATGAGGAGCCATCGAATCAGCCTGGCCGTTTGGCAGATGTGGCAAAGGGACGAGGGGTAGCACCATCATGGGACACCAGGGAGACCCCTGTGGGCAGTGAATCGTTGCTGACGATGCAGAACTTTATTTCCTCCTAACCCTTAAGTCAGTGACACTCCCACAGCATCACCACGAAATCTCACATTCAAGGCACCACCATAAGTAGAAAGTTCGTTTCCGAGTGACAGCATTAGGCGCTAATCACAGAAAATATAATGCAGTCGTGTTGCTCATTTCACGTAATTCAGTGAGACGTAATTTCAACTGTAACTGCAGTGTAAAGACAGGAATTTTGCAGATAAGATGCATTCGTCTTCTGTCATTAAACTCGTGAATAGAATTAGCCACTTATGTGAAAATAACCTCACCATAACATCTCACCCAAATCTTCACCACTAGTAAATATTTGTCGTTACAAAATTGTCGTTGTTTGAAGCGAAACCTCATACCTCACCTTTACAAAAGACACCATTTATCTTTTGGTTTAATGGAAGTTAATATAAAATTATTTAAAGCCATTTTGCTGCATTTTAAATGCTTTTCATCCAGATGTTGACACAATGTAAAGACAAAAAATTGAGATGCAGATTTCTTCCAGTAATGACTATATATATGTATGTGTATCAGTGGCATTTGTTTGATACTTCATTACAGTTTTGTATCCTTTAGACTCATTTTCCTTAACAGTCTCTTTCCAGAAGCTGGAGAAAATTCTGCTCCACGTTCTTATAGAAAGGCTTAACCATTCTAAAATAGGTAAAATGTGAGACACATGGTTATTAGCTAAAATGTCTGTTTTTGTTGTGGTACTCGTTTTAGTGTGCGTTGTGTAGGCATGCCGTATCGGCAGCAGCTGCTTGGGAAGATTTTTTTTTTTTTTTCCCCAAACCTATCCATTTTATTTTGTGTAAATAAAAGCTACCATGTAATTGCCATTATCTGGTTTGAAAAGAAATTGATGACCAATCAGTCTGTGGCTGTAATGTTCCGTTGTGAGCTTATGAGTGGGCGGTAAGGTAAATGTGCACAACCATGTGATTCGGCGTGTTTAGCTTGTGCGGTAATGCGGTAACCGACCACTTGCACTCAAAAAGCATGTTTTGTTTGAAGTCAGGGAGCCTTAATTCGCTATCCGATAACATCTAATTGCCTCAAACAAAAGCGCGGCCTCCCTCGCGCTGTTGACAGGGTGCTGTTGCTGCCGCCACAGAATAATAGAGAAACGGGCCAAAGTGACAGCCGCCCTGCCCGCCCCTTCCCTCGTCTACCCCCACCCTAGCCTCCAATAGCTCACTCTGTGGCTGTCTGCCTTTGCCAGCCTGCTGACACGTACAGATTAGTGCTGTTCAAGTAGAAGAAGGGGTGGGGGGGGGACAGCGCGGTAACAGAAATGGTCGTGTGGTGCGGTAGCTGCAGGCCTGGGCAGGACTGCCCTGGCAGGGTGATTACAGCGCAGCTGAGGAAGGTAACTGTGCGCCGCTCCTCAGAGCCACCGCTGTTGCGGAGGCCCCCGCTCATGTTTAATCACTGCCCTTTTTAATCGAATAAATCACGGCCGGTGTGGAAAGTAAACGGCGCCTCCTCCATCTTGGGGCTGACACATCTGCTCCTCAGGGGGCACGGAAAGGCAAGCACTTTACAATGTAAAGCAAGAAGAGTTTAGCGATGATGCCCTATGCAGAATGTTGTCGCCATTTGTTTCTTGTGATAAGTAATGCAAGCAGCTTCTGCGGAGGCCTGCCTCACAGACACGCCACCTCAGCTTTGTGGGTTTCTTTTTTTGTTTGTTTTATTTAGCTCTAGTTTTTGCCTCGTTTTCTTACCAGTTTCTTTATTTCTAGACTTTTTGGCTTAATTGAGTCCCAAATAGCCCTGTACAGACAGTGAGCGCAATTAATCTTTTCACAAAATAATTTTTTGGCCATCTTTATATGGCAGATAACAATGTTGCTGAATCAAGACCCAAATTGTGCTCCTTGTTATGCTGTCATTGTCATTTAATGTAAAGCGGAATCGCTTTTTATGTATTATCCTCACCATTGTTGGACGGCACCCTAGAGAGCTCGTCCTGCATTAGTCCACTCTTCCGAATCCTTCGTTTCATTCCCTTTCACCTTTACGCAGCATGTAGGAAATACATGGTCCCATTAAAGATGTTCTGTGACTTCTGTGATGCAGCTTGGGATTCCTTTGAGGAAGAGACAGAACGACGGTGAACAAAATTAGAGTAATTGTGTCTGTTGGTTTGTTTCATCTTTTAAGTTCAGGGTCAATTAATATCTTGTAATATTAGATGTTAAGGTCCCAATTAAAAGAAGCAGGGTACTGTATTGCGTGGGAGCCACCTGTTTTGCTGTCCACCCACGTGAGTGGTATGAAGGATGGCGCGGCAGCCCCCCCTCCTCATCAGGGAAGGGCAGCTGGGTAATCTCACGCCCGATCCATACGCCCAGGCCACCACCAAATTTATAATCGTGGCAGGACAATGAGAGCACACTCGCACAATCAGCCCTCTACCTAATATTGGCCCGATATTAGCTATTGGTCTGTGCCCGTAATGGGCCCGGTACAGGTTTGTTTAGCATCCGGACAGTATTAACTCCGAACCCTCAGAGGACGTTAATGCTGACACCCTTCTTTATTTTTCACATTGCTGATTGATTGGACAGTCAGTTTTTCTACCATGGAATAAAGTGGGGTGCGTTTATCTACTGCTTGTTTTTTTCTTTCTCCCCACTTAAAGCTTTGTGAGCTAACATGTCTCTGCACGTTAGATCAGGGCCAGATTTTCTAGTTATTCTTTTCTGCCTTTCTTTCCATTCACCCGCTCATCTTAAAGGGGGCCATGTTCAATAGATGTTCAGCCTCATTGCAGCAATTCTATGAAGTATTTTGCTGGTGCTGTATCTCTCTTCTCAAGCATATGAAGAGGCATACTACTGTTCAAATCATCAGTTTTATACTGAAGTTTTGCACCGTCATTTACATTTACGGCATTTAGCAGACACTTTTATCCAAAGCGACTTCCATTCCCTAACTACAGGGGACAGTCTCTCTGGGGCAACTTAGGGTTAAGGGTCTTGCTCAGGGACCCAGTGGTGGTGCTGAAGGTAGGATTCGAACCTGTGACCTCATGGTCCTGAGGCAAGTATCCTACCCACTTGGCTACCTCCACCATTCTTATGTGGAAGAAGTGTCCGCTCTCCCACCACAGACATGCTCTGCAATTTTTAAATAGATTTTTAAAGCTATTTTAACAGACATGTCTAACTGTATCCTAATTTAAATTATGAGGAAATTTCTTTCTCTACCTGGTGATACTCTTAAATATAGCACCGTTTCATTGCGCTAGTTCTCCACCATATGCAGACTTTAGTCCCTGGACACTCGAAGTTCTCATTGCTGACACAGCATTCACAGTGCTAAACTCGCATAGTCTTTATGCAGCGAGGAATATTGCTTCTCTTTCATAAATTAGGGAGACAGTGTGACATAGCATGGAGGTGGAGAAATTTGTTGCCGTTTTCAGCAGCAAATTACGGAGTACTGTTCTAACGCATTTGGTGTTGTATGTAATTTTTTTTTTTTTTTTTAATAAAATGCAGGCAGTTGCGTTTCATCATAATAGAGTTCGGCTACTGTGTGTTGGGATCAGTTGGTGTGGTCCTGTTTTCGGCCTTTAAAACGTCCCTCCGTTCCCCTTCCTCGTCTGTTCCAAGTCCCAGAGCTGCTCCTTTGCACCACCACCACCCCCCCACTCCCTGAAAGGCCTGCGTCGGGGGATCGGAGAGCAGGAAAGAGTCGGTGGCCTGCACTGCTGGGGCCTTATCTGAACCCTGCACACGGCAGCAGGGAACGTATCCTCTTCCTGGGGCCTCCCCTGCTGCCAGGAGTTACGTGAAAGAGGGGGAACGGGGAGGAGAAATGGAGAGGGAGAGAACAGAAGGAGAAGGGGAAGAATGAGTGGACGGCGAGATGAAGTGAAAGGCAGATGGGTGCTGTGGTGGTTTCTTGTTGTTGTTTGTCAGTGGGGACCTTAGTCACTTAAGCAGAGTCATGTAAGGAGGGCTTACACCGTCTGTGTTGGCGTGCCTACACGTTTGCGCTTTTGTTTGTCTGTGCAATGCTCCTGTGTGTGTGTGTGTGGCACAAGCTGGTCCCTGCTCAGCAATGCTGAGGGAGCGCTACCAGCAGCACTCCTCTGGCCACATTAGAGAGATAAGGCTAATGGAGGTCCCCAGGCGGCGCACGATTCACAGCCACACACACACACGCACACACAGCATCACCACAGCTCTCTGATGAAGAGGATTTCCCCGCTCACTCCATCTCTCTTCGTCTTTTCCCTCTCTCCCTTCTTTTTCCCCTCCTGAGAGTAATTTCACAGTTCACTCTTAAAATGCCCCCCAGATGTTCCACTAAGCCCCAAGTTACATGCTGCCTGCCTGGCCCATCACTTCTTCACCTCACTCTCGCACTCAGCTACTGCCCAAACCAGAGGGAATACCATTGTGCAGAAACTGGGAATTATAGATTTTTTTTTTCTCGAGGAAAAAGTGGAAAAGTTTTCTTTTAATGAGCCTACATCTGCAGTTCTCCACTTCCAGGCCTTGCAACTGGACAACATTCAAGGCAAGATCTGAAGAGCGGCAGCAGCTTTTAATGGAGATGACTCCTAGTGTTCAGCAGTACTTTCTCCATGGCCATGTTCATAATTGGCCAGCAGGTCAAGCTTGATTTTAATATAAATACTTCACCCATGCTTAAGAAAGTACAAAAAAACTTTTGCTTTCATAAATAGCCTTTCTATGGACATTTCTTATAAATGTGTGTTTTATAAATGTGAAGTGAATGAAGAAATTAGAAAGACCTTCCTTTGAGGTAATCACTCTGTCACATCTAAGCCAAGAACATTTTAGGGGCTTGTATTTTTTAAATGTATCTGCCATACCTTCTGTACCGCTACAGCAATCCAAGTAGTTCTTCTAGTCTGTACGATTGAATGAGGCAGGGAAAAGTTTTTTTTTTATTTATTTTAAGGTCCCTTGATGCGGATTTTGAAAAATGCCATTTTCACGGCTGCCTGTGACATAATGTAGAGCTCCGCTGTTGTTTAGCCCAGCCTTCAGCGTGGGTATTCTTCACCCCAAATCATTATGCATTGAGCAGCCCATTAGCGAAATGAAGACGAATGGGGCAGAGGTGCTGCAGTGACTAAGTGCTGGCTGAGTTCAGTTTAATCTAAAGTGTGCCTCTGTGGTCTTTTCAACATAGTCATTCTGCTGCCTTGTGGCCAGCTGTGATTGGGCAGGAGTTTTTGGAGTTCAACTCAAATTGATTCATTTATTTTAGTTAGAACAATTTACACACCTGCATAGTGTGCATGTATGAGCCAAAATGTTGAAATATGCTAAATAGATGAACAAAGAGCATTTAAAAAGCTTTTATATATATAATTTAAAAAAAAAAATATATATATATATATATATATATATATATATATATAATATTTAAAAGTGTAAATCACATTTGAATGGAAAACAGAAGCGTAAAATTGTGTGTGGTTATTGATAAATGGATGGATGTTCTATTTTTATTGAGAAATAAAGGGTTTTAGGAAAAGTCATCTCACTTAGGCAATCAGCGCTGCACGGTATGAGAACAGCACACAATGGAAAGTTCAAAATAAAAATGTCTGGGTTGAAGGACTGCTTCATAAATGATTAAAAACAATCTCAACTTTCAAGTTATAAAAGTAACAGAAATTGTAACTACTTTTATACCTAAAAATTTTATTATATTAGGCTTGTTTGGGACGTTTGGTAACATTGGGACGGCTTAGTCAGTTTCAGTTTTCTTGACCTAAATTTTAAGACTTGATGTGCTTTGGCTGTGATTTTGTGAGGCTAGAGTCAAGTTTAGACCCAAGATCTCTAATTCCTCATGTTTTAGTGAAAAACAGCAATGTGTGGCAGATTCAGCATCAAAGTTTATTGAAGTCTGTGGTACTGAGAATTAAATTTCATTTACATTTTTAATTTGAGGATGTATCAAATGAAAGGCATCCCTGTATCCAAACTTCAGTAGTTTCACATATGGTTGTGATTTCTGATGAACGTTAACCAAACAGTTGCTTTCTTAGTTGAGAATAAACTTCATTGTGTAGAAATGGGTAATTCTAAAGATGGATAATTCTTAAAACAGCAAAGCCCTGTAAAGTACTTTGCTAAGAGAATCCTCACAAGTAAAGGACATTGTGGAGGTCACTGACATCTTGACTTTTGCAAACAGGCTAATGTTTTGTAAGAAAGTTGTAAGCAAGACCTTCATTAGGTTTGCCAAAGTTTAAAGTCAAAAATAGATGACCCTCCACTTATAACCTTTGCAGTCAGTCACAACCTCGATTAGTGCTAATGGGATTACGTGATTTGTGTCCAGTCAAAAAAAAGTAAGTGCATATCATAAATTTCAGTGAGACACCTTTTCAGCTACTTGAAGACACGCCCATTGCTGCTATAGTTATTCAGTAGCAAACACAGCTTATATGTTAATTGAAAAGCTTTGCCATGCAACTGTCTAAGCATTGTCCCTATCGTCAGAAACCTGAGAGTTGGATCCCTGGCGATGCCACAGCCATCTGTGACCAGGAAAACAAGTGGGCATAACTGCCCTCCCTCCTGGTCGGTATGGCCCTCCACTGGGTTTGCCAGACACGGGCATCTGTTAGCTGACCTAACTGGAATTGGCAGTTATTGTGTCCTCCAAGTGTGTAGAGCTGTCCATAGAGATTGCGTTACTGTTAGTAGCTGTTTATAAAGATGGGTGGCTTGCTTCATATGTCTCAGAGGAAGTGTATGTTAACCTTCACCCTCTTGGCACTGGTAGCATCATGTGGTCTAACCAGTGGGTGAATTAGGACGTGGCTAAATTGAGGGACTGAGAATCGTTCAGTAGCTTTGCCAGTGGTATGGGGTTCTATCAAAAAAGATTAAAAAGTGTCTGCAAATATTAGAACATGCTGTTTAATACGGCCGTACATGACCTTGTAATGTGTTATTTTTTTGTGAAATCAAGTCAAGTAGAGCTTGATGGTCATCCCAGCCATTTACATTTAGTTCACAGTAAATATCACCCTCCTGGACTGTAGGTGCAACATATAACACAACACAGACCAACATGAGGGTAAAAAAGGGGCAGTTTATTAAAATTAATTCTGACTGGGGTAAAACCCTTCCAAAGAATTTTAAATTCATTCTTGAATGTTTTCATTTGCTGTTTCATCAGATCTTTTAAAATTACATTTTGATGGAATGAAACTGATTATCACCTGTATGTGGTAATGGCTGTTTGTATTATATATATTTTTTTTCTGCAAATGCAACACAACATGCAGCAACATGTTTTTAGGGAGACTTTTCAACCTTTCAAACTTAAGTTACATCTATGGGCTACTCACAGGTTGTTTTTCCTCTTAGTGCACCAGTGCCTCTACTTTCACATGTCTTCCACCTTCGCATGTCTGTTTCCACTCACATTTAACCCATTTAGATTATTTGACATATACCCTACCTATAGAATAGACTCCATAAGAGGTGGGAGTTAGTATATATGTATATATGTGTTCTTATTGATCTTAACACAGTGCAAAACAGCAGTATTTAAATTTATGCTGTAACCTTAATAGACTTTCATTTTGCTACATTCATCTACTCTGGAAACACTGTTTATGCCGGGGACTGCTGTTCTGGGGAAAATTTAAAGTAGTCTCCAACTCTAGCTGGAAGAGTACACCACTCCAACTCCTCCCAGATGTATTGGATGAAGCTCCATCACTCCAGAGAATGCAGTTCCACTGCTGCACAGTCCAGTTCTGGGGTGCTTTATAGCCTTCTAGCTGATGCTTGGCAATGGGCCTGGTGACATTAGGCTCATGTTTGGCTGCTTCAGAGTATCCCATTCTATTGGCAGTGCTTTTCTATAGAGACTGTACAGGCTGTGTATGCACAATTGAACACCTGTCTCAGCAATGTGGGCAAAGTAGCTACATTCAGACGTGTTTGGATACTTTTGGATGTATAGTGTTGGGTATAATGAATTGGGTTCAACAAATGACCTTCACAGAATAGATCTAGGTGCTGATGAACACAGATGTCTGCAAACATTTTCTTTTGACACCATTTTGATTGATTAACTGTTGGGGTTTTTCTTTTAGGAACTTCACAAATGTATAACTTTAAATGGCATGATTTTACAACTTTAAGTCTTGGCAGCATTTGTATGTAGCACTTTGGTAGGAGTATAATGTGATGCAGGTTTACTTTGCTGCTAACCGTCTCCTCTTATTTTATTTTGTTCAAGAAGGACCACTGGTTTCCTTCTCCAGATCTGACCTCTAAGATTGTGGTTCTGCTTTTCCAGAATTCATTTTTTGAACATTAAACTTCAGTTTTTCTGATTTAAATTGTATTTTTCTTGGTTTTTACAGGTAAACAGTGGTTCTGATTCTCAAGAGGAGAAAGAACAGGACAGCAATGGTAGGAACACTCCATCCAATCCAGATCTGGAACTCAACACAGTGACCAGCACTCTGACCATGCAGGAGTATTTCGCGCAGCGCATGGCTCAGTTAAAGAAAGGCCAGTCCGCTGCCTCCTCTCCAGCTGATACAAGCGACCCGCAATCTCCATCAGCTGCACCCACCGAGGAGTCTCCAAACACCAGCGACATGGAACGCAGCAAGAAAAAGAGGAAAAAGAAGAGAAAAGATGAGCGACAAGAGGATGAGGAAAAGGTGAAGGAAGCTGAGGAACCCCCTTTGACAGACGAGGTTGTTGACACAGAGCAAGCTGATTCGGAGGGGAAGAAGAAGAAGAAAAAGAAGAAAAAACGAGAAGCCAGAGAGGAGGATACAGCAAAGGAGCGTGACTTCCATATAGCAACAGACAACGCAGCTGGAGATGCAGCGGCACTTTCTACAAAAAAGAGGAAAAGGAAAGACAAAGAAACGCCTACTCAACCCCCCACGGTTACAGCCGACGAACGTGATGGACCAGAGAACGCGATGGATGCAGAGGTTTCTCATAAAAAGAAAAAGAAGAAGAAGGAAGAACAGTTCGATGCTCAGGCAGAAGTGGAAGTTGTGGGAAAGAAACCCAAAAAGCACAAGAAAAAGAAGAAAAATGATCACTAGGCATTATACTGATTATACTTGATCGAGCGATTCTAATCTCCATGAATTTTATTGAGGTTAAGTCTCCAAAAATGAACTGTAACAGTTACATTTTTATTCTGCCATTATTCGTCTTTGTATGTTACACCATCAATAAAGATGAAAAGATGGAAAAACCAAAGTCTGGTTAACAAGTTTGGCATGAGGTTGTCTGGGGTGTTAAAATGACACTCAGGCGCATTTGCCCTGTAAGCACTTCAGACTTTTGTCTAGAAAAAGAAATCAATGCCTTTTCAGTGTGAAGCTTTCGACTTATTCATAAGAAAAGATCTATGTAGTCCGAAGCCTTATTTGATAGTCAAAAAATAAAGAGTGTTTTGACAATAATGCCGCATGTTCTTACGATCATGCATGCCCTCTTCCTGGAGAGATGTGTGAGGCATTGTAGTACCTCAAAATACCCCACCACTCTTAAAACAAGATATTTTTGTGCTTAGTACTTGCACAATGTTTCCCAACCTGCTCTTGCATAGACAAAATGGAAATGATGACTGTTGTCTTAGTTTTTTTTTTTCCCTGAACATGACGTTTTCACCTGTTGAGGACATTCAGAAGACAATAAATGTGGAAAAAAACAGAACCTAAACTAAAATTAATGGCAAAATTAATCATTTATATATTAAGACCTTGATTCAGATATTGCTGGTAGTGTATATTGTACTCGATGGCAAAATTGGTGTTATATGTATGTGTATATTTAGAAATAATATATATATATATTCACTATGACTGACTTTTCCCTGTCAGAAATGCCCTTTGACAAGGTTCTGTTTTTTTTTCCTCACTGGCAATTTGTAAATATGCTATGGATCTTATATTTTAAACATAGCCATTATAAAATCATCAGCGGTGCTAAACAAACACAATTTCTTTCTCTTTGGAGGATTGATGATCCAGCGCAGCGTGTTTGCTTTGGTGGACTGTGCCATGTGGCTTATAAGTGTTTTCTTTGAGATTGTGTAGCTTACCTGACAAAGAAAATGTGATGTGCCTGAAGTCTTTTCCACTAAATATAGCCACTCTCTTATTTAGTGCAGGATGGCTAGTAACAAAGACAGAGTGGAAGCTTGATGACATTGTCGAATGGTCAATATTGGTCCTCCAGTTATCCTCTATACAAGAGGATGTCCTAGTTTGAGCTTAATCCAAGGAAACCATAGCTCTCAGCTCTGACGGTTATTCATACACCATCCGTCTGTTAAGACTCATTCAAAAGGACAGTTTGTCCTGAGCCTAGACAAAGGGGTTTTTTTTGTTTGTTTTTTAAGTAAATAACAGAGGACTTGACTTGACAAAAGTATGCAAGATGTAGAACAGAATTGCTCTAGATGACAGAAACAGAAATCCCAACCAGATAATCTTGTTTGAGTGGGAGTCTTTGAGCAAAAATATGGAAAAGGAGGTGCACGCTGCTTCTGTCACCGAAAATAATGACTGCCACACATACAACAGCTTAGTCAGTTTGTGTCAGCATTCCCTCTGACAATGATATTAACCTCAGAGAGTAAGTAGACAGGAAATCTCTAGGCTGATATAATGGGACTAAATACCTTCTTTTAGGACAAAGAATAGAGCAGCGTACAGTTTGCGTTTTGGCTTAGAAGAACAAGGCTGCTGGGACTCCTCTAGAAGAGTTTAAACTGAATAGGGCTGGTGGCCACCCGTTTAATCATCGTACTCAGCGTACTCAGAAAATAATTTATCTGATATTGCTTAAGGGATTTTTAATGGTCTTGTGGTCTACCTGAAAACAAGTTTGCATATGCCCTTTCCTGAAAATGAGCTAAAAGCTGTTTCACTGCTCTTGCCTGAGGGGTACATATCTGGTTACCTGAGGACACATGAAGCTGCAATATTCTCTTCACCTCAAAACAATGCCCCCCACCTGCAAGCCACAATATTCACCATATGCACTACATTGCACATCTGACGGACAGAGCTCTTAAATAGATAACAGGAGGCAGATAAATGCACCTCCCACTATGTCCCAAACCGCCAGACCTGTTTGTGATCAAGTCTGGTCACTTGAAGGAGGAAATCTGTACCAAAACAGCAGAGACAAAAAAAAAAGAATTAGTCACGTGTGAGGTTGGAGTCTTTCAGCACCCAAATAATCACCCACACACACACACACACACACACATACAAACACAAACACAGCCAGACTGAAGTTTCTAGGCAGGGTGATGAGAGAAGGAAGTAAAGACTATATTCTGTGGCAGAATGACACAATCTGGGACACCAAGCTCCTCTTCTGGTCCTGCAGAGAACTGAGCACACATTCTAATAGGCTATGCCCTAAGGGGCCAGACACACTACATAGACATTGCATGTGATGCAGATCCAACACCAGTTTCAAGCTTCTTTTCCATGTTAGATCAGAAGTTCTCAGCTCTTGTACCCCTGATTTACACATTTTAGCGTTTCTCATGCTCTGATACACCCACTTCTAGTCAGGAAGGGCTTGTTAAGGAGCTCTTTGAGCTGATTAGTTGGATCAAGTGTATTAGAGAAGAAAAAATACCAAAATATACAAAGCTGCAGTACTCCAGGAGCAAGACCTGTGAACCATGCTTGTAAAAACAATGTGAATCTTGTCTGCAACTAATAAATATGTTGATTGAATGGTACATTCTTGTTCTTCTGTCACCTTAATATTAGAACTCAAACATTACAAGCATGTTATTTCATTTTAGGGGGCTCTTAAATGGTTGTTGGCTTGCATGTAAGGTTGTAGGAGAAAAAAACTAATTTTTACATTATGTACAGATTCATTGTAAAATAGTTGAATTTGATCATTAAGTACTATCCTTTGAAAAGGTCTTGATTGAGTCTTGGCTCCTCTTGAGGTTTCTTCCACCAGCTTTTCTCGTCCCTTTCCAAGTTTTTACTCACCTTTGCTCGCTAGAAGCTGGGACCTGGATTCTATGAAACTGCTTTGTGACAACATCAGTTGTAAAAGCGCTATATTAATAAAATTGAATTTAATCATTTCTGGAATATTCCAGGACCAGGGTTGGGAACCTGTGTTCTGTGCTATTACTTTAAAGAACCTTTTCTGGGACCTTTATTCTTAAGGGTCCACTATGCAAACAGGAACCTCAGTTTCTACCCCTTTGTACCCCATGTATTAGTGTTTTCTCCACTTCAACACACAATTCTACCGATCAGCTTTTTCACCAGACTCTCAGTTCACCTGGACAGGGAAAACCATCAGGTTTCATGAGTTAGGGGTTGAGAACCATCAGGTTTCATGAGTTAGGGGCTGAGAACCATCAGGTTTCATGAGTTAGGGGCTGAGAACCATCAGGTTTCATGAGTTTGGGGCTCAGACTCTCTCACACTCTCTCGTGTTGGACTGTGGTTTTCTCCCAGCTCTTCCTGTCTCTCCCACAGCTTCCATGGGGGCGGCCGCCAGTGGACGTTCTGTCAACAGGAACCCTCTGTCTGATAGAGACTGAGGGGAAACCACCTCCATGCGGAGACCCTGCTTCACTGCAAGCACGGCCTCCAAATGAAGGTGGTTTCCCCTCACATGAACAGCACACACATCTCAGCAGTCATCTCAGAGTCTGAACAGGCCAGGTTTTCACTTCATCAGGTCTGGAACATAGACTGTAGGTGCTTTTCCATGGCCCCCAGGGTCTGAAGACGCCAACCCTTATGGAGTGAGGTTCAGCTCACAACTTGTTTCTGTGTTACTGTTTCACTTCTCACTGAAGTCACTGCCAGTGACAGCATAATGGAGTGGAGAGTGAGTGTGACGTCAACAGCCTTGCCTACAAAACAAAAGAGAAAAATAGAGCCAAAGTAGGCTATTCTAGGAGAAATCTACTGTCTCATAATATACGATTGGTAAACCTTACTATGGGCCATAAGTCACCACACATTAGTGCAGGTATCACTCTATCACACTGTAGGCCTTGAGGAGTGAATTCAGAGGACAGACTGAATATATGGTGGCCCACATCATCAGAAATAACCCCTTCATTGAGAGAAATAATTGTTTATGTAACAAGTGTTTGTTTAGGTAACACATTAATACAGCAAATAGCCACAGACAATGGCGTCTGTCATTAGGCCTCCACAATCAAAATAAGAAGGCCTGAAATCAGCTAATGACGTGACTTTGTAGTAAATGGTGTTGAAATATTTTTTTCCCCGCAGGTCTCAGGTTGCAGTCAAGGAGGAGCTGAGAGTCCTGCGGGGCCTCGAGCTGGAACTGCTCCTCACATATAAAGCGCTTCCCCCCAGCACGCGGGGAAAGAGTGAATCACTGCTTTCGAGGAGGAGTCGCTCTCTCTCTCTCTCTCTCTCTATCTCTCTCTCTCTCTGGCTCGTGCTCTCTCTGTCTCTTCTCCCCAACACCAACAACAGAAAAAGACCCCAAACATCTCCAGCAGCTCTTCATTAGCACGTTCTCACTTTTCTATTGAGCTTCGTCCGTTTTGCGTCTTGTTTTTTTTCCACGCGCAGGTGTCGAGCGCACCTGAGCACAGGTGCTAAACGGGCACGGGCACGGGCGCGCGTGTACAGCACCGGGTTTGGCGTTCGGAAGCGTGAGCGCGCACATGGCCGCGCTGATCACCTCGTACTCCTCGTGGCCCGAGAGCTTCGAGTGTCCCGCCGGAGGGGACGGGGACGGCGGAGACGCGCGCGTGGGGCAGCGGGGACCCCCGGACAGGGCGCCGGAGCCGCGCATCCGCAGACCCATGAACGCGTTTATGGTATGGGCCAAGGACGAGCGCAAGAGACTGGCGGTGCAGAATCCGGACCTACACAACGCAGAGCTCAGCAAGATGCTGGGTAAGCGAACACTGTTGTCCCGTTTCTTCGTATTATTTTTCATGTTCTTCTTCTTCTTATTATTATTATTTTCTTCTTCTTTCCCACTTGTTTTTGTTGTTGTCCTCCTCCTTCTTCTTCTTTTTCTTCTTCTTCTTCCTCTTCTTTTTCTTCTTCCTCTTCTTCTTCTTGTGTCTTTATTTTTATTAATACATTTATCAGTTTTGTTACCTTTAAAATGAGTAGACCAACCAAAAAGGTGTTAAAGAAGGGTTTTAAATAAGAAAGAATGTATTTAGACTTAATTTTGAGTTGGTTAGTATACAAAACAATAATTGTATTCGTCCAATATTTTATAATAAAACAATATTATTTTACAGCAATCATACAAAATTTGCTTGTTTTAACTTGTAATAACTAACAGTAATAATAATACATAATCATAATAATTTTAATGACTATTATTATTATAACGAAGGAAAACAACAACAAAATAACATTATTATTATTATTGTTGTATTATTATTATTATTATTATTATTGTTATTATTATTAATGGTAATAATAATAATAATAATAATAATAATAATAATAATAATAATAACACTAATATTTATAATAATAAATATTCTTAACGAAACGTTTTCTTTCTCCGATTATAATTATTTTATTATTTTTGAGGTTTATTCTGAGGCACTAATAAAGCTTCCACTCTGTGAGCGAGAGTTCTTTAGATTCCGTCAGTGAAGTTTCGCAATCTGAGAGAAAAGTTTAACAATTTAAAGAAACCAAAAACTGCCGCGGTTCAAGTCCAGTTTAGCTGTTTTGATCTTTAGTAATTATTTAGAAATCTGTCGTCTATTCATTTATAATTCTAAACGCCAAAATTAATTCTGATGGTCAGGTAACGAAGACAGGCCAGTAATTAGGACGTGCGCCCAAATTATGTATTTTAAAAAGAAACGAACAAATGAAAGACTTTGTTTTCAAATAGTTCAAAATGTAACCCAAAAAAAAAAGGAATTAATTTGTCTACCTTGCTATGGATTAAGTCTGTCTTTCTCAAAACAGTAATTGTTACTTTCTAATAACAGAATTCAATCGACTCTTTGTTACAACATTTAAATTAGAGTTGTGACAGAAGCTTTGATATGGGGACTCACAACGGCTTAATTAGAATGACTAAGAACGATTAACACAAAGCCAAATTTTATACAATAACCTTTGCCACTGACAAATCTGGGTGATTTATTTAGATATTTTTTCTTATATCATTTTTATGTTTGTTTGATATACTGAAACTACTAAACTGAATGGGCAGGATGCACTGTCTTTTTCTGTTCAAAGATTATAATACGATTGTAATGCACAAGTATGCACGGACACATTTTCCAGTGCATTGAACTCCAGTGGTGATAATTCCATGGATGGTCAATAACATTCCCATTTTTTCCATGTGTTGTAGGAAAGTCATGGAAGGCCTTGACTCCCTCTCAGAAGAGACCTTATGTAGAGGAGGCAGAGAGGCTGCGGGTGCAGCACATGCAGGACTACCCCAACTACAAGTACCGTCCTCGTCGGAAGAAGCAGCTAAAGCGTATCTGCAAGCGTGTGGACACTGGCTTCCTGCTAACCAGCCTGGGCCCCGACCAGAACTCTCTGTCAGATCCACGTGGCTGCTGTCACCCCATGGACAAAGAAGATGAAGGTGGTGTCGGTGGATTCACCTCACCTAGTGCAACTTTGCCTGGTGTGAGGGTCTTCAGGGACCCTGCCAACTCTAGCAACAACTTTGACACCTATCCTTATGGCCTGCCCACACCACCTGAGATGTCCCCTCTGGATGCAATGGACCACGAGCACTCCTCCTACTACCCCTCTTCCAGCTCCATTCCCACCAGCTCTTGCTCTTCATCCGGCTCCGGCCCAGAGGATCGACGTCCCACACCAGCTCACATGAGCAGCCCCCCACCGTACCACCCCGACTACTCCCATCAAACGCCTCTCCACTGTGGCAGCACACATCTGGGTCATATCCCCATGCCTCACCAAGGTAGTGGACCCACCCTCATTCCCACTCCTCCACTCTCCTACTACAGTGCTTCATTCCCGCAGGTCCCCGTCCATCATGGCCTCCAGGGCCACTTAGGCCAGCTCTCGCCTCCACCTGAGCAGGGCCACCTGGAGGGTTTGGACCAGCTAAGCCAAGCTGAACTGTTGGGGGAGGTGGACCGCGATGAGTTTGACCAGTACCTGAACTCCACCAGCTATCACCCCGAACAGGGTGGGATGACCGTGACAGGACACATCCAGGTAACACCGGCATCTACCTGCCCCACCAGCACCTCAGAAACCAGTCTCATCTCTGTACTGGCCGACGCAACGGCCGCCTACTACAACAACTATGGCATTTCCTAAAGAATGCTACAAAGCAAAAGACACTATGTGTGGACAGAGACCACTGGTCATCAAAGTGATTGGCAAGTAAACAAGGAAGGACTGAAGTAATGGAGGGAAAGCGAAGCTACAGGATGTCATGGGACACCTCAGGGATGCATAGATAAAGCTCTAAAGTTCATTCCCATCTTTGTTTCCAAAAAAAGAGTGAGAGAGGAAAAAATAAAGCAACTGGACAAACTGGTAGTCCTGCTGAAATGTTCTCAGACATTGCCACAGATACTTGTACATTTGCTCTACAGCTTATTTATGTATCTAAATGTTTTGCATTAATCCATATTGTATTGCTGTTTTTATTTTTCAGTCCTAATAATCATCCCTTTATTACAAACCTCAGTTGTTTTACCTCAAGACACTGTATTTAAATGAGGCTGGACTCTTCGCATATCAGGACTCATGAAGGAAATTGCCATGTCTCCTTTTTTCTATCAGCACCCATATGAATATAAATATTATATATAGTACTCATAAATTGTTACCAAGAAAATAATAATGGTGGATATAACTGTATGATGATTTAGGTTTGTGGCATTAATTTAATTCAAATAAAAGATCAAATTTCTACTTTGATATCTTCGCAGATATCAGTGTCACATGAATGGCCGTGAGAAATAAAAAAGTACACCACTTTTGTATGAATATTATGAAGGATAACGGGCTGTCATTTTTCTCTGCATTGTGCATGTCCAGTTAAGGGCAGCGCGGTGACTCTGTCTACTGTTTTAGACCACCTAAATATAAAGCTTGTAGATGCTCGTTGCCGTTTTGTGAAATATGAAAATTATTGTTATGCGAAAATGAAATCTCGAGCCAGAAAATAAAAGCCACATTTTAAAACACAGCTTTTAATGCAGTATCCTGTTTTGGGGGTTACTGATAGGGCAGTTTTTATTGCCTGAAAAAAATATGGTCTGTGTTTCCTTTAAGTCTCTTTTCACTCTTTTATCATTGTTTAATCCACCATGGCTGGCTCTTATTTCTCAGTAAATTAATCAAAGGCGCTAAACTGTTCTGCAGCAAGTCAGTTTCTGTCGCAAAAATGTAATTTTCTCCCTTGCTCTCTTTTTTGCTTCTTGTAAATAGGACATACGTTTTTGTTTCAGTTATTAATGTTTTGCTGACAATGGCTCCCGGTGTAAGTCGGAGCTTTTTGCTTTTTTGGCGTTTTGATGGCACATTACGTGCTGTGCCTGGAGTTGGTGGGAGAAACACCCCCCCCCCCCCCCGACCCCCTCCACCACCACCACTACCACCACTACCACCACCCCATGTTCCCGCGGCTCGTGCTCAGTTTCACTCCTCCACAGTTCAGGGGATTAGTGTGTTAGAACAGGCTCTGCTGCCGTGCCTCCCCGCCTCCATCTCTGCTGGCCTTTTGTTCGGCCCTGTCTTTATTCTGGGTGCGTGTTTTAAGCAGCACCCCCTCCAACACCCCACCCCTCTTAAATCAGCCCGCCCTCCCCCTTTCCTATCTTGCTGATGCAGACTTTCATAATCTCTTAGAAATAAATAAATACACCTCGGCCCCGTCGACTCCTTTATACATTCGTCGTTTTTCTTTTTCACCTTTTCTCTTTTCTTTTCTTTTTCTTTGCTGTTCTCTCCCGGATTCTCCTCTTTTCGATAAAAGGAATCTGGGGTTTGGTGGGGAGAAAGCGGGTGGTGGCGGGCGTTTGACAAATCCTGGAGTCTGGCTAGGTCTTCCTGCGTTTTTTGGGAACGGTTGAGTCGCGTTCCTTGTAAAGCGGATGTGGCGGAGGAGCAGTGTTTCCTGCCTGATAAGGCTAAAGCCTCTCTCCGTCAGGATGTTTGGGCCCCGGCCGGTCTCTGCATTAAAGAGCCAGTGGCGAGGGAAAAGGGAACCTGCTGTTCGTTTTAGCAGGGAGGAAACATGCCTCTCACTGATTAATATCTCACACCACCGTGCTTTTTAGGGCTCTTAATTTGACCCTCATCTGGCCTGACCACACACATTTTGAGCATGCACATATTCTCCAATAGCTAATGCTTTAAAATGAGGGGGCATCAAGATATTAACCCTGCTGACCTGGAGCACTCTATTCACTTCTCTAAACTGTTCACCTCTAGTCAATCTGATTCAAGTAAATCAAATGATAACATTCATCATGTGCCTCCGTATAAGAGCCCTTTCCACTGTGTCTTGCCTGTGGCTACAACTGCATGGTGGAAGATGGCTTTTGGGAGAAAGGAGCTGAACCAGGCAGCCCCCAGGCCTGGGTCTCGCTTGCACTTTACACATCAGACATCTCCAGAGTCAGGGCTTGTGGACCCCACTTCAGCCCACAGCCCTGAGGATATGGTAACAGCAGTTGTTTTCTCAGTCCAAAGACTGGGAGGCACAAAGTGACCTCCTTTAGGTCTATTTATTTCTTTACTCCTTATTAATTATAACCAATACGGAAGCTCAATAATAAAGACTTTAACTGTGGGCCTACATATAGAGTATACACTTCAGGCATACATTTAATTACATATTTGTTATTATTATTATTATTATTATTATTATTATTATTATTATTATTGTTGTTGTTGTTGTTGTATTTTTTTTCATTCAGGAAAGATCTTTTTTGGTCATAGGTGATCAGGGTACATTTTTAATGACATTCACAAACTGCTACATCAATTTCACATATACTACCAGTTTTAGAATTTGAAATGTATTAGTTTGATATGGAATTAAATTCTCTTGTCTAATTTGATAAAACAAGATTTCATCGATAACTTTTTGTATGGCAGTTATGTTCTATTTGACCTATGAATATTTGAAGGGCCGATCGAGGCAAAATGCCCAGTGGCCCTAAAGCTGGTCACTCGTGAACATATCAGTGATGTTCAATTGTGCTTCATATAGAGGAGACCGTTGACACTGTGGAAACGAGGGCAAACATTCAGCTCATCTGCTCCAACCTTTTCCTGTGTGAGCCTTGAATCATTCTCAGCTCGAGCTAAGAATACTCCATTCTCAGTGTTATCCAAAGAGTGGCCCCTATTTCTATTCTATTCCTTAAATAGGCTACAGTGATTTCAACAAGGTTGCTAAATGCTTGAGGTTGAGCTTTTTTGTGTTTTGTATATTATAGATTACAGTATTTTTATATTTATATTACTAATTCACATGTATGTTGTTTTTAGTGGAATCTTCAAGATGCCCAGCATTTGTCTCTTCAGGAAACAGCCTGAGTAAACAAATTTCCCTTTTTTAATGGCCCCTTCTTGTTTTTTTTCTTCATGATTGCTCTCTGGATTGGGTCCAGTCTCAGGTCAGCTCTGTGGAATGCGGCCATCAGGTAGTCTCAACTATTTCCTGTTTCCCTTGTGGTGACGTCACAATGCCGGGCGAATAAACAAGCTAACCTTTGCAGTGTGAACCATTACTCTCATTGCAGGTATATGACACTGTGACAGTGTGTGAGCAGGCCTGAACACATCTGGCCAAAATATTAAGCATCCTCGGGGAGAGGTGATCATACTTAATGACGTTCCTATTGGAGACACACTGGCTTTGGCTCTGATTTACAAGACTGCCAGGGTGTGGATGAAAGCCGCACAGTCGCGTCAGACCTTGTGGGGAAATGAGTATGATAAACATCATATAGTGCCAATCGTAAAGGAAGTCTGGAACTTAAAGGAAGTGACTTATTGGAGGTACGTGTCATGAGTATAGTAACTTGGCTCTTTGAAGATAAAGGGAATGATGACCAGTACAAATGGCCATCTTTCAAATCTGGACTTAGTGGGGCACCTTAATTAACTGTGAGACAACAGACATCGGGAAAGAGAGAGACATATTACTTAATTACAACACAGAATTCAAAGTTCTGTTTTCTAAACGCAGTACTGTCTTTTGGTCCATATTAGTACAATGACATTCTATTCAATCACTCCAGTGGGGCATATCTTCTCATCCAAACCTTCCTAAACTGCCTGCTGCGGTCACTCCACAGACCTGCACATTCAGCCAACTGGGATCCAGAGCAATAATAACCTGCTTACTATTCATACTTGGCATCGATTACTGGTGGCAAGGGATTATAGGTCTAGCTATTCTCTTGCTCATTGTGGTCAAACAACAGACTCGGCAGGCAGTGGTGGTGCAGGCGTGGTGCAGGGTTGGTTGAAGAATGGAGCAGACCCGGCCCAGGGCCCAGTGCCATGTGGTGGAGCCAGCACTCTCCTACAGATGGGGACCCCTGGAAAACTTGAGGGACGTTACAGCCGGCCAACGGCCACCCACCTGTACCTGCATATGAATACGCCAGCAGTATGGAGTACGACACCTGTTTTCTGCAGATACCGAGGGGTGCCATTAACTCAGAAAATGAGGCTGGTTTTCTCCTGCCAGGCCTGCGAATGGGAATGCAGCTCTTCATTTACCTTTTCAGAGAAAAGTGGTTCCAACATTAACATGGCACACACCTTGTTTGATACTGTTTATCAAGTAAGGCTTGCCATGCATACCAATTATGAGGTTCTGATTTGGATTTATGCTTAAAAAACATAAGGAAGAGCCTGCATACATAAGTAGTACAATAATGAAAGAGCAATGCATAGTATACAGTTTAAACTGGCTGATTAGACCAGATTTAGCTCTGGCTTTAATAATCATAACTGAACATACCGCTGACCTAATGCTAAAAATAGGTTCTTCCTCAGTCTCTGTGACACGCATGTCAGGATCTTCCTCACTTGTGATCTGAAACACACATGATGAAATGACGTGTGTAGATAATTAGTGGCTCAGAGCCATGCACATGGCAAATAACTGATAATACTAATGTGCACCTCCTACCAGGGTCAGTGTGTGTAAGCAGCGCAGGCTGCAGGTTTGTTTTTGTGCAGAAAAGGTGCTCCCCGGGGTGCCATAACTCTTAACCCCAATGTGGAGGAGGATGTTCCTATTGTGCTTCCTAATTGCAATGTGGATCTTTCATTTAGTCTGTGCAAAAGTCTCGTCACATCCTGTTCTGCCGCTGGCGAGAGGACTTGGTGGAAAACCAAATGCAGTGAAATGTCTTTGACTTGCTGGCACTGCAAATAGCTCAGTGGTTCATTCCAGACCTTTCAAAACACAAGTGATCTATTTTACCACTCGGCTCGCATCCCCAACCATACAAATTAGTGAAAGTTAAGAGCATAAATAAATGTCAGTGCCTCTCTGATGTTGGCTTCTTTGTTGATTTGAATCAGACTTTCACATCCATACATGCTGGATGAGCACAACATAAACATGTACAAGACTGAAATACAGCCACAATCCTGTTTGCAATGCAAATAGCTCAGCTTCTTTGTTTCTGGGTGGTATAACTATTGATGATACATAACCAGGAACTGCAGAAATTGTAGGAATAATTATTGCTGGTTTATATGCTTGCTAAAATATAGTCACGCATGTACGTACCACAGTGTGAACAGTGTGAAATTCTTTATCTGCGTTTAACACGTTCAAAAAGTGAAGAAGTGTGGGGACAGTACCTTGCTCAAGGGTTCTCAGTGGTGCTACTTGCAGTCCTGGAGTTCAAACCCATGACATTGTGATTGTAGGGGCAACTTCCTACACACTAGGCCACTAGCTGCCCCGTTATTTTTTCAAAATAGATTGGGGCTGTCAGCAGTGGGATTCGAGACTAGAATTGAATTGGCTGAATATTTTTATGTGCTATTGAGCAACACTAACAAATTCTCCCTGCTGCATGCATTCTTCTCAAAACCATTCTTAAAAACTCTTAAATGATCTTCGGTGTGGACATTTGGTTCTATGGGAAAACATTCCTAAAGCATCCCTGTCAGTCATTTTCGGTTTGTTTTCTATTTTTTAACTGAGGAGTTTAATGTAATATGCAGGGATAGGCAAATTAAGTGACTTTTAAAATGGTAACACAATAAACAATAATACAATAATAATAATACTAAATGAGAAGTACAATGGGATTTTGGTTTGGTTACAAGACATTTGTCAATGCAATTTACTGCCTCATCGGAGCAGTTAACATTATATAATGTATTGAATAAAATGAGAAATTTCCTTTTCCTTTTCACATTATGTGAGTACACTACAACACAAACGGAACAACGTCTCCGGCAGTCAGGATGGCCGAGCGGTCTAAGGCGCTGCGTTCAGGTCGCAGTCTCCCCTGGAGGCGTGGGTTCGAATCCCACT
>JBBPDB010000153.1:8779833-8805448 GCA_037974465.1 Brachypetersius altus | reverse complement strand
GGCCGAGCGGTCTAAGGCGCTGCGTTCAGGTCGCAGTCTCCCCTGGAGGCGTGGGTTCGAATCCCACTTCTGACAGTACTGTACCTTTTTGTGTAGTTTTCACTATAACACAGAAGAGCAACAAATACATATAATGGACAACCCATAATTACGTAGTGAAAAATAAGAAAATACTATGTCTTTTCACATAAAGAGTAGAATTTTTCTGTGGGGTCCACAACATAACACTCCTATACTCCTATACCTATAAGAGTCCCATTGATAACAGGGGTTTTATCCAGCCTCCTAGGACTTGTATTGATAGCACCTAGCATTCTCAGTCAGTTCTTGAAATCATAAGGATCTAAGTAGCCTTGACAGAGGCTAAATTGTGGTGACTAGAAGACTGGGTCATTGTTTCCCTGTTTCATAACTGTCCTCTCTTCTTTCTAAGCTATATTTAAACACTTTTTTGCTTTGGTTCCTTAGTCTGTGTCTCCATAGTCCTGATTTTTCATAGACAGTTCAGCTCCTCTGTTATTTAAGGTGATCAGTCTTGCCCGCTTGTTTCAGTGTTTATGTCTGGTCTTGGATCAGCCCTGTTTCTTCATGTGTCTTAACTCAGTGTAGGCTATTGCTGTATATATTTCAGTTGAGTTTTCCCAGTGTTTGCTTCTCATTACACTATGTGCTATTTTGGCATGTATTCTGTTATGTAAATGAAATAAAAAAATTGCACATACATCTTGCCTCAGCACCTCTGTTTTGCAACCATGATTGTATAGCTGCATCCAGATTATGCCAATTTTTATCCAATACAACTTTAGACTATACAACTAAGGCTTTAGTCAAACATACTACACTATAGCTCTATAACTTGGCTCGTGTGGTTTTTGGATTACCGTTCTGAATCATTCATTGTGGATCAGTAATAAGGTAATAAGTTGGTTAGACCAAAAATTAGACTGCCTCTAATTTTTGAAGGAGCCTCATTTGAATTATTAACCTCCATTTTTTGCACTTCAAGAAGAAAACTTTGGCCTTCAGTCCACCTTTCATATTTAATAAGTTTCCACCCTTCTCAGATCAAAGATGCTATCCCAATCACTGCACCTTTCTTGGTTAATATCAGTGCAAAGCAACACCCAAGGTCTGGATAAGAAATTTCCAGTGAGGTCTCCAACTTTGATCCTGAGCATATGGACAAATTTCACCTTAGTGATCTTTTGGCAAAGCTAAATAACATCAGTCCCAGTAATAACAGGGGTTTGATCTGGCTTCTTAGAACCATAACTGATCAGAACAAGCGCAAAAATTATATTGGCAGCACATACAGCTTTTTCAAGAATGACTTTTCTCCAGTCTCACTGTCTCAACAATATTCCTTGGATTAAATTGACACAATGCCAAAGTGAAATAATTAATCAAACAGATTATAGCAAAATTTTACAAAAAAAATTTTCACTCCTGGTTGTGTTGACTTGTTACATTGTACTTATTATCCAATCAAATTTGCTCGTATAATCACCCATCACTGAATGGCAAAGCTGACATTTTGACTCAGGCTTTTTGACAGAGGGTTTCTCAAAACGTCACAAAGCAGAGTTTCTAAAAACCTAACATTCTTCAACTGCTCTGACCTTCAAGTGCCTCCTTAATTATTTCTACTTTACTGTTATACTGTTATAACATTATTATGGTGCGAGGGACAGCAAGTTTATTATTATTTGCATTACTATTTCATTATTATTATTTTGTGCATTTTAAACACAAAGAACTGGAAAGCAAGCAAACACAAGGATGAGCACCTATGCAAACACATGGGGGGGGGTGAGAGAGAGGGGGAGAGAGAGGGGGAAAGAGTGGGAGAGAGAGAGAGAGAGAGAGAGGGAAAGAGAGAGGGAAAGAGGGGGAGAGAGAGACTAGGAAAGTGTGGGCGAGAGAGAGAGAGAGAGAGAGAGAGACGGGGAGAGGGGGAGAGAGTGGGAGAGAGAGAAATAGAGGGAGAGGGAAGGAGAGAGAAGGAGGGCGAGAAAGAGAGAGAGAGAGAGGGAAAGGGGGAGAGGGAAAGGGGGAGAGAGAGAGAGAGAGATAGAGAGTAGGAAAGTGTGGGAAAGAGAGTGTGAGAGAGAGAGAGAGAAAGAAATAGAGGGAGAGAGAAGGAGACAGAGAGAGAGAGAGAGAGAGAGAGGGAAAGAGTGGGAGAGCGAGAGAGGGGTCAGAGATGGAGATCTGTCTAACTGGAGTCAAAACAGTTTGTGGAACAGGAATAGCAGTTGAATTATGAACAGGAATTGTGGTTGAGTGTAAAAAGGAGAACTGAAGAACTAAGAAAAAAAAGAAAAGAAGAAGAAGGCGTTTAGATTTGCTTTAGGGTGGAGAGTGTGATATTTTGGTTAATTAAGTATCCTTATGATAAGATAAATTGTTCTTGAAATAGCATGGAAATAGCAAATAGAGTGTAGCATTGCACGTGAATCTCTAGAATTATTCAGCACCGTGAGAGGTGAGAAACAGGATACTTAGAGGCCAAGTAAAATCTCATCCCTTAGTGTCCTAATTAGGATTTTACACACACACACACACACACACACACACACACACACACACACACACACACAGAGAGAGAGAGAGACGATTAAGGGCACAGGCTTGTCTCAAAGTGAGAATGACTATTGTTTTACTGAAAACAATCACCTTCTGCTGCAGCTGTTATAATGCAAATATGGGTTTAACATCACAGCACCTATGTTTTGCTAATCCTCTAAGGATGCATCGGCTGTGCAATGTAATACGAGAAGATGGCTGCACAGCACACACAGTCAAAAATGAACTGTCTATAGAAATTGAAGAATATTTAAAAGAGAACAATGAGGAGGTATAACCGCCTTGGTGAAAAATGCTGCATGATGCATTTTCCCCCCAAGATAGGGCTGTTAAAAGTTGCCTTAGAGAAGGGTTTAGAGTTCCTCCACTGGTATTCGGCATTCAGACCTGCTGCTGTCTTTGCATGACACAGATGGACAAACCCAACTTCATATCATACCTTTCTAAAATGTCCAAAAGTGTATTGAAGAATCTCTTTGCTGTTCTCCAAGCCTAAGCTGATTTTTTACTGTGTTTTCTATGCTTTAAAAACATTTGCTTAAATTCAGTCTTCAAAAAAAGAGAGCATGGAAAGGGCAGTGACCAACATAGCTGCAGTTCATCGAGGAGGTTCTTAGTAATTAAGCTTGACGCAGCCACGGAGGCAGCAGTGCCTAAGCCCAGGCATCAGCATTCACGTGTGGGCCAGAGAATTAGGTCTCCTGCTGAGCAAGTGACGCTTCTCAGGGCCAACGGAGGCTGAGCGGAAAGAGCACAGAATCCTAAACTGAAAGGCACTTTCACCCATCAAACATCCAGTATTTTTGACTGGTCTGCTTTTCCATTATATTTTCTTACATGTTCTCATAGAAAAAACAGTATTAGATCTTTCAGTATATTTCAATACACTTGCCCCTTCTTGGTCTCAATTCAAATATACATTCTCTAAATATTCATAAGATAAGATAAACCTTTATTAGTCCCACAGGTGACACTTCTATGGAAATTTGACACTTCTATGGAATTTGGGGATTCTGAAAGGAGAGGCATTTTTGTACCGAATATAAATGTTATTTAACAAAGCATTCACTTCCTATTTCTGCAAACAGCAAACGTGTGCATTTTAAAGCTTCACAGTGTGTAGTATAATGTGTTAAAAATTTAATTACCCTCTTTTTACCATTTACAGTATTTCATTTAGAATTCTTCTTAGCTAGAAGTCTCTTATCTGGGATGTCAGGAATTTAAAGGAAATGGCGTGGAAAGGGGAGTTCGCTCATCAGGACATCAGCTCCAGTTCCTCTGACTCAGGGGTGGCCTGCTAGGGTCCCGCAACACATGACTCACAATAAAATAAATCTGCCAGCTCACTGCTCCTAGCCAAGCTCCTTAGGACACCCAGACAGATGGTGGGACAAGAATATGCCCTTGGTGTATGTAATAGCTGTACATAGGAAGGGGGTCTCACTGGTGATTAAGCACTTCTCCCTCCCTCCTTCCATTACCACTAAAATCCTTGCTCTGGTTTGTTTGGAATGGTCCGGCAAGCTGCAGGTGCCTGATAAGAAAGTCATCAAAACTTTCCATGAGAAGTATTTACACAGAGACCGTTTTCAACAACAAGATATTTCCTACTGTTTTGGCTGTGTATGTATATGCACCCCCAGTTCCTGACTCAAGTTATTCTTCTTTTCTTGAAGAATAGTGGTCTTCACTTGAACCAGCAGTTTAATGTTTTGACAGCCAATACACCAGTCATTTTCCCATGTAATAAGGTAAGAAATTTGTATATTTAGAAGTGTATATACATACACACAAATATATGTGTATATATACACAATATATATTTAAACACAGTGGAGTATCATCAGATTGCACATGTTGCATACAGTAATATTAAATGATGTTTTTGTCTTATTCATAACATTTACTTTATAACTGGTTACATTGGTGGTGCTATAGTGCTGCAAAATTCATTGTAAAATAATGCAAAGTTGGGATACTGTACCAAAAAAACAGGTAACAGAACCTTTTAAGGACATTACCAGCTAGTGTGTCACCTTTATCATCTGAATGTGCTGAAGCTGTACAATACTATTTGAAATCAGAAATTGCATTTCCTCAGGCCAGCCATGTAAACTACAGTAGATTTTTGGAAGCACGACTTTGGAAGCAGGTAAGTTTTCAACTAACGTGAGTGTCGTTAATCCATTACCCCCTTCAAGTTAACAGGATTGTCCTGATCCTCTGTATTGCCCTTTCTGCTCTGCTGTAAATGTTTCCCAGCACTGCTTAGTTATTGATATTATTGTTAAGCCTGCATTCTTCATTCGTTGTCCTGGAGGACCACTTCATTCGTTGTCCTGGAGGACCACATTTTTTGATGCTCCATCACAAATGTTTCAGTTTAGGCTTCGTAATTAACTCATGATGATCAGCTGTTTCAAATGTGGAAAACACTTTGCGATGCTATGGCTTGCAAAAACTGAATTTGATGAACAAAGGAATTGTGGTAAACCCTATAAAGCGATTTTCCTGATTTTAATGAAATCATTTAATATTTGTTTGGCTTCTGTCACGGACGACGGGGGGAACCCACGTCCGTGATTTACCTCGGGGGCAGCAGGGACAAGACAGGCAGGCCTCCATAGCTTCAGGCTCTTTATTAAACGTGAACGTGAAAACAAGAGACAGAAATAAAGACCTGGCTCAGGGGCCGCTACAAACAGGAACATGTATACAGGCATAAATGAGGAGATGGACAGACAACTGTGGGCTACACAAACAGAACTTAAATACAGACAGAAATCAAAGAACAAACGCAAAACAGGTGGAAACAGGAAACAAGCAGGAAAACAGAACAGAATGTCAAAATAAAAGACCAAAAAAACAACAGAAAAGCAGTGGCCCCTAACGGCCACTGACCGAGCCGTGACAGCTTCGTGGTATGTGAGATACAAGAGGAAATATACAGAATTCTTGGAAAAATCTATGATTGCTTTAGATGGTCTCGACAGAACATGGTACAAAGGTAAATTATGTTCAGCTTGTCTGATTTTCATGTATATTATGTTATGTGTTGGCACATTATCACTACATATTCTATTAGTATGTAAATGTATGGTTTTAGGAAATTCTTCATCAGCGACACAGATTTGTTCTAGGCTGAAGTTGCATTCAGGATGAAGTTGCATTATATAAGAATCAAAGATAAAGAAAGTATTTGCAGTCATTTAATAACTGAGATCATTCCTGGCTTCAAGCACAGCCCAAGGTCCTAGTCACTTGAAGCTATGGTTTTCTATAGAAGATCACAACATTAGTAGTGCTAGTGAGTTCCAATTCCAATTTTGTTATGTAATGAACAATAAACCCTAACAAATGAATGAAGCCTTTGGGAAGAAGTCATTCATTTTCCACACTGGTTTTGGCACAGTTGGTGTTTGGACTACACCTCACACTTGGCCACACACTAGTTTTTTTTATTCAGATATTTCAGCCTCTAGGTGGCCCACTTTACTGGCATTGAGGCAATTTCACTCAGCCCTGGAGTTCTCTTGTATATGAATTAGAAATGCAATGGCGCAGTTGGACAAGAAACAACGGAGTAGTTAAATATACAGTTACTAATGGTGGCCTGAAATTCAGGCTGTGTGCAAAAACAGCTGTGATTCCTTAATCTGCTGTAATTATGTAAACATCACTTGACATTACATACTATCAACTGTTTTTAATCGAATGTACTGCTGTGCTAAGCAAAATCAACAAATTATGAGTTCCTGTATTTCAGGAACACAGCTCAGCAGTGTAAGTAATAGTACATTTTCTCACCTATAAATAAGATTTGCCATTTTAGACTGAATTAAAATGTTACATATGCTTAAAGTTTACTTACTTAAATTACTTAAATTGACTTAAAGTCAGCCAGTAGCAATAGTACACACAGGTTTCACTAAGAAAGATGTATTTTGAGTTTGGCTCTCTTTATAAAGACTGCCTCTAGATCTCAGGACCTGAGATTTACTGTCATTTATTTTCAGGACCTATGTTACTGTATGTAAAAAGACCTGCATGCTAAGTTTGTCTCCTCTTTAGGCAATGCTGTAGGTCTTATCATACGTTCAAAGCCTCAGCAGATTTTGATGCAATCAAGGTGATTAGTGAGGCTTTTCGTTCTATCCTTAGCTTCCCAAGGCCCCGATTAGCAGGTAGGCCCTCAGTTGGAGGAGGGCTTTTGAACTGTCAGTTTGCTGCAGCTCCTGTTCGCTCCCTTCATGTGGAATCAGTTTGGAGGAGCCATTCCACCTCTACGGATGGTTTCTCGAACTTCTTCCCCATGGTTCTTGACATGGTAAGTATTTTATCTTGATTTGCTTTGAGTCTCAAACACTATTTCACAAATTTGGAGACCAATTTGTGAAAACCTTGAATTATTGTCTTCATAGGTATGTTCTCTGCAACATCTCTAGAAAATAGTGACTGCAGTTTTCCCACAAACTCTTTGTCCTTTCAGAAAACACACTTAGGGAGTTTAGAGTTCATTTTCAGTAAATAGGACATGTCCTTGGAAGAATAGGATTTCAGGTGCTGCTGACAAAGTCTGTACTTTGGGTCAATAGGAATTTTAGAAAAATGGTGTTTTAATCTCACTGGCATTGAAGGCGCAGTGTTTTAAACAGCACCCGGTATAATTTAAATCTCAGCATATCCATTATGAACTGCGTCTTGTGCAATGCACAAAGCTTCAACAGCAACCAGCTTGGTTTCGCATCTGTTACTTATACAGCCTGCAGCTCACACACCACTGACCTCACTTTAGTTGTTTTGGGATACATAATGGCTTTCTTACGAGTTGTGTTTTTTGTTGACACTACTCTATGTCATTGCTTCCATCAAAGCAAGAAATCAGAACAGGCCTGTGGGTAATTGGAATTGAATGTGATGTCTTCAGCCTTGCCAGAGAGAAGGATGCGGTTTTGAGTTTCCTCATTTTACCCTGCCAGTGCTCCTGGAGGGTAGATTAGATAATCTGAAAATCTTTGGTTGAAGGTCATGTAACATTGTCATCTATGGCAAAGTGGAGCATGAAAAAAAATCTATGATTTCTAATTGTCATCGACCATCTCAACAGGGCATAGGACAGGGGTAAATTATGTACAGTCTGTCTGATTTCCATACAGATTATATGTTTGCAAGATTTTAGGAAATTCTTTAGGTCAGGGTTCTAGGCTGAAGTTACATTCACAGAAATGTATTTTAAAAATATTCTGTTGCCATCAGCAACATGATCCTAGTGCAATGAGAAGCAGAGAACATAATTAAATGTTCTAACCAGCCTGGTAAAGTGTATAAAATAATTAAAATGACATTCATTTAAATCCACTTCACAGTGCCCAAAATATGTAACGATGGACCTCAAAACAACATAAATCTTATATAATCTTTTATCAGTATTTACTGTTAATTGGCAGATTTAAGGCTTGTCTAAAAAGTCCATTCGTTGGTGACTTAACTGAACGCTCAACCTGTTACCTGTGCACATCCTTTTTTATTCCCTGCAACTCTGCAACTGGAGATAAGCTCTTTACTTTAAGTCAGACAAAGCTCCATGTCTGCTCTTTTGATCTTGTGTTACTTTTAGCCTGACACTTGCTCATGGGTTACTTTGGCTGTGACTGAAAAATCAAGTGTCAAGTAGTTCACACTCTCTTTGGACTTACTTTTCTCTCTTTTTTTTAATATGTCAAAATCGAAATATCAAATTTAGATGGTCATGTAATTTATTTTTGCACAATAACTTACATGTAGCTTCATTGGTTATTTTGAAAGAGGTACTTAAAGAATTTACAAGCATCATATTTAAAGTAGAATATAGAAAAAAAAAGTCAAATAATTTTAGACTCTTTAAAATTTTGCTTTTAGCACTTTTCTTTATAAGGTGGACACCAAGTTAATAATGAGTCTTATAATGAAGTATAGTGTATGCAAAACACTAAAAACTATCATTATTATTTAATAACTATCATTATTAAATAAATGTTAAGAGATTTATAAGATGGCCCAGTCAAAGAACCTTAATCCTTCTAACAGCAGGTTCAAATCAAAATGAATCTGGGATTTACAAACTTTTAATCTCATTAATATTGCTAGTATTAAAATATACAGTTTCCAGTTATGCAATCTGGTTTTAACAATGCACAAAAATATGATACAGTAGTAAAATAATTTTAACTGTTTATGGATGTATTGCATGCATTATCTGTTGTATTCAGTGAGCATGCAATTACTATTGCTCTAAGTAGGAGGCATTGCTGAAATCACGAGCCAAATGATGCCCGATAAACGTTAACACATAATCAGTATCAGTCAGTGCTGTTACCTGTTTCTTCTCGCTCATTAGGCTATTATGTTTTTCAGCATGGAATGAAGGAGAAGAGACTGAGTGTATGTGAAGTGCCAAGCTACAGACATGTGGAAGGAAACTAACGCCACCCTCCATGTTCTAATGTAATTGTTTTTGCTTCTGGTTGAGGCTGCTGGACTGACAGTGGCCTTTTTGGCCTTCATGCAAAATGGCATCTCATAAGCACAGTTTTCAGTGCTTTGATGCCATTGTGGATAACTGTCCTCCTCCCAAGCCCTCTTTCCCTGTTGGGCATCGCTTTGGAGGGTCTCAAAAAAGCTCTCATAGCTCAACACGCTTGGAGCCGCTGGAGGATCATGGAAGCTACATGTGCGCAGACCACCAGCACGCCAGGCCAGTAACGGAGAGTCAGTCTACTTCATGGTACCAACCTCAAGCCCAGCAGCACCAGCATGCACACAGGAGACCCACCAAACCAGATGGAGAGCCTGTTGAGGGTGCAACAAACCACAGGCACTCCAAGAGGATCGTGCTTGTAAAGAATAGTGACCCATCCATTCAGAAGACCGTTCTGCTACACCGCAGGACTTTGCGCAGCCTTGGTGTCTTTTTGGATGATGTTTCTGAACTTATGCAGTGTCTCATCAGGAAGCTGTACACACTGGAGGGCCACAAGGTAAGACACCTTTATTTAGGATTAAGGGTTTCTCTTTCATAACAATTTCCTCTATATTTGGAAACATAACCAATACCACCACCTGCTTGACAACAAAAAATTGGATTGACATTATTTTATTATTCTGTTTATTTATACTTCATGGTCTACAGTAGATAATACACAAGGACTGTCTCACACATAATTATTTTATACAGAGATTAAGGTAGAAGAAATCCCGCTGTAATACAGAGGCCTCTTGTGGTGAGAACAGGGAATATATTCTAGAATTGTATTAAACGTTCTGTACATTTTATTTAAAGGGCAAACAGGGATCATATACTTTCGTGTGATAAGGGTTTTCCATCTGATATGTCTTGTTTATTTACCATAATTTAATAAGATCCTGTGTGGGGGAAATGGGTCTTTCAGCAATCAGTAGTCACTCATGGAATAGTCAAAAACTTCTGTTATCATCCCTTAGTACTTAATGGCAAAAAGAAGCAAATTCTTCCAGTAATTTTGGATGTGTTATAAGAAATAGACCCATTAGATCTGTAAAGCGGAAGTGGGCAATTTATACAGCAATGAGGAAAAGTAGAAAGTCAAGAACGGTTGTTACCAGTTCAAGTAATCACACACAACAATGTGTTAATAATGTGAGACTTCCACTCTGTTAGTGCTGATGTAGGGACGATTTCTTGGCTTAGAGTGTGTCTGGAACTGAGCCAGACTTTTCCAGCTCCTCAGAACTGAACTGAGTCGGCCTCGCTGGTTTGACTTTGCACTGCTGGCCTCTGTGGGTCTGGAGCAGGCACATCCTTTAAGTTCTGCCACAGGCATGTACTTCCCAGAGAAAACATGCTGTAAGGCAGCCCACACCCCTCCATGGGGACCTGACTGATACAGAGATGCCACTGGGAATGCCATAAGAACAGTACTGCAGCACGTCCTACAAGGGCCAGAGCTAAGACTTTGTTGTCAGCAGTTAAAAAGTTGAACTTCGAAAAAGAACAAGCGATAAAACAGAATCGAATGGAACAGTCAGCAAAACATGTGGTGTCCGAGATACGGTACCCTGTCCGTACGCTCTGGCCGTAACAATGTGGCATGCATTTTAACTTAGTAAACTAGGTCTGATCTGAAATTTGTGCATGTTACTGAATATATTTAATATGATTTTCTCACCTTCCTGATCTGTGGATTACTGTACAGGAGGTGTAGTCTTATTCAGATGGTTAGAATCTGTGTAAGCCATACATTGCAATTGTTTTAGAGAGTAAAAATAATGCTAAATGTATCTTTATAAAAGATCAAATTTAACCAGAGAGAATGTTCATAGAAGACAATTCAGTTTCAGTTCAGTTTAGTTAGTTTTATTCTTACTTAGTATTGCTTGAGCATCATCTCATGTGTCCCTCTTGTCTGATTGTTCTGCTGTTTCATCCACTCTGTTTTCTTTTTGAGTGACTACCTCCTACATTGTTCTAGTAGGAAGCAATTGGGATATTCCTTCACTGGTATTTTTACATTGTAGTGATGTTTCCAGCACCCTGGGAATAACTATTAATCTTAGTCAAATCAGAGCTATTTTGAACCAACAAAAACAGGTCAATGGCTTCAAGACACATAGTTTGAGATGCTCAGAATTGTATCTTTAACAGTTCCCATTAATAATCCTGAAACCCTGTGAAAATGAAAAGTTTACAGAACTGCAATACAAGCATATCTGCCACCAGGGAAGCATTGTATTGAGTCAAAAGTCATTTTTGACATCACTCCTATGAATATATTTATTTATTTTTTAAAATAAATATTTTCCAGTACTCCAAGTTATAAATGGCTAGAGGCCATTTCATTAGGTTTTTACTTCCTTACATGTTTATGATGTTATTTAAATATTCACATTTATAAATCAATAATGGAGCCCAATACATGCGCACATGTGAAAATCCAAGTGTTCACTCTGGGCTCATTTAGACTGGACTCCTGATCTTTTCTTGATAATAGATATAGATCTCTTCGGGTGACATTAAGGGATAGTTAAATTCATAATCAGATCAGCTTAACTGAACCCCCAGACAGTGGATAGCCAGGAACATTTTCAGTTCATATATTGTTATTCTTTTGTCCTGTGTATTGGCCATATTAACACAGGAACAAAATTAAACTGTGACAAAAGCAAGCTGGTGCTCATATCAGCAAAGGTTTGCCTTTAAAATTCATGCAAACTGATTCGATCAAAAACATCCTCCAACACATGTTGTGCTAAGAGTTTATATTAGTATGCTGATATAAATATCACTAATGATATTAGACCTCTGTTTTAACAATCAGTGTGGGAAAATTCATAATACAGATGTTTGCACTTCCTGCCCCCATTAACCTTTTAATTTGTATGGCTTTAATCCAGAACGTTGTACTTCCTCAGGAGAATTGAACTTTCTCTCTTCTTTCTTGCAGCATAAACACGGAAAAGGATTGTGAATTTATCATTGTCCCTCATTGTCCCATATCAAGCTGTTCGTAATACCCCAAATTCTGTACTCTGTTTCAGATTGACAGCATTCAGAGTCTTTTACAGTGCCCCAGTGTCTTGGTGTGTGTGGGCCGGGAACCATTCCACCCTCTGTTGATGGACAGCTTCCGGAAAAATTCTGAGGATAAACTTCCAAAGCTTATCTTAAAGTCACGCTCCAGTGCCTGCAATGAAGAACAAGGATGTAAAAATGGTATATTGATAGAATTTTGTCTAGTGCTATGGACCCACTTAACATACAATATTGGATTTTAAACAGTTGAATTAGTTATAATTGCTTCTCACAATTGCTTACATTTATTAGAAGTGATATTGGTTTCAGTTTAAAAAACTACAGCAAGTAGTCAACTGCTACGAGAACTGCTTTGACAAATTATACTAAAAGCTTCCTTAATTTTACATAGTTTCTAGAGCTATTAAATTACATAGTGTCATCATAGTTACATTATTGTCATGTTTGTGTGTCACATTTACAGTGAATTTTGGACTTGAAACCAAGAAAAGCATCGTTCATCCAAAAACTTATCCAACTGACAAGTCAGCCAGGCTCACCATGTCATCGGAAAAGTCATTTCCAAGTGGTCTTAACTCTGTTCCGCCTGGCCATCCAGGTCTATACTCTCAAGCAAGAGAAAATATGATGGATGACGACATTGAAAAGAGAGTTCATGTCAATAAGGATGGCAGCTTGTCGATGGAGATGAAAGTGCGATTCCGACTGTTAAATGATGAAACATTGCACTGGTCCACGGAGATTAAGAAGTCAGCAGGCACATTTAATGAATCCTTCATGGGCTACAACGATGCCCACTACCTCCAGCACAGCAATAGCGAGAGCTGCTCAGAGTCAGAGTCACTCTCTGCAGGTGATGCTGACGTTGCCAGATTTCACCAAAAGCATTCGGAAGAGTTTCACTGTCAGCACTGTTGTACTCACTGCCAAGAGTATGATATTTGGAAAAATCCAGCTCATGCTGAACAAGGAAATGTAAGACACATCAGATCATCCAGTTCCAGCGCATCCTCACACAAAATAGTCTGCAAAAAGGCATCGGTTGACAGCATGCATACGATGTCCAGTGAGGAATATACAGAGCAGGTGGTAGAAAAAGCAACTTGCTTTCAGCAGACCGTTGGAGAGCAGGGTGATACCACTGTTGAATACTGCACCATTAGTCGCAACTGCAGTCGCAGTGAAGTATGTTCAGTGTCTGCAAAGAAGACTCATGCTGAAGGGAAAGGTGGAACAAATGAAAATAGTCAAGTGTCTCTTGATGAGGAGAAAAACATTGAGAGCACATCCACTGTTCCCATTACAGATTCAAATAAGGATCATTTGAGTGTTCAAATTACCCAAATATCCCAGGAAGAAGAGAGACCTGTATCTGTTGCAAGCAATTCCTCACAAGTCTTGGCATCCCTAAAGGAGGACCAGGATGAAGAGCAAACTGACCTTCCTCCGAGTATTTCAAGAGCATCCCTGAATACCAGTCAGGTGGGTGATGAAGAAACCAGAGATATTACTTCACGGCCACATTCTGGCTTGTCCTGCAAATCACCTGTATCTCCAAGACATCAGTTATCACCCCGGCCACCAAGTAAAGTTTCAAATTGCTCAGGGAAATCTGGTTCTAGACATGGTCAGTCTCCAAAATTTAAGGCTGTGGAAAAAGAAGCATCTAAAAGCAACATATCAGAGGCAAGCAATCAACCAGAGGAACATGTCTTAAATGAAAGTGATATCCAAGACATGGCCGAAGAGAGAGCTCCGAGCTCAACGATGTTAGCAAAACCCGAGAACAATTTTGGAGAAAATGCAGAACCTGCTGAGACAAATCAAAAGGAACGATCATCAAGTGCCATGTCCAACAGATCAAATGCCTCTGGAAAATCAGGTAAATCCAAAGTTAATGTAGTTACGGAACAGGAAAACCCTGATGTGAGCGAGAGTCTTGAGGAGAGAACAGCAAGTGCCATGTCAGCTAAATCAAATATCTCATCAAAATCAAGAGAGTCCAAACGATCAGAGGTAGCACCTGAAGAAACAACAGATGATAAACTACAAACAGAGGAAAGAGCCCAAAGTGCCATGTCTAATACTTCTACAAGATCGAAACAGTCAAGAGTTTCAGAGGTGGCAGCTGATGAAATTGTTGAGGCAGAAGACCAGCTAGAAAATAGAGTTCCAAGTGCAATGTCAACAGTATCTGCTAGATCTAATACATCAAGAACATCCGAGTCCTCGGATTTCAAAGAAAGAGGTAACCAAATACGTGACAGATCTCCTAGCGCCATGTCTGCCAAGTCTAATGCCTCGGTGCAGTCAAAGAAATCAAATTTTTCAGTAGGATCTAAAGACATAAAACCACAAGAAAGAGCACAAAGTTCTATGTCAGCCAAGTCTACTGCTTCAGCGGTATCTACTAAATCAAAAGTATCACAAAAAACAGCAGCAGGCACCGTAGAGGAAAGTGATAGAGTGTCTGTTAAATCAAATCATTCTAACATTTCAGAAACAGCCACTGCAGTGACTTGTGAAGGTCCAAAACTGCATTTTGAACAAAAAGCTGAAAGTACAGGAGAAGAGGCATCTGAGGAACGACCTACAAGTGCAAGATCGATCAAGTCAAATTCTTCTGCGAGGTCAAATAAATCAAGTGTTTCTGTAGCCCCTGTAGAAGCACATGAAATAGAGGACGAGTCTGAAAAAAGAGCCTCAACTCCTATGTCTTCTAAATCTGCTGCTTCTGCAAGATCGGATAAAAACAAAAATACAGTCTCAAAGTGTAAAGATACAGAGGAAAAGACAGAGATGCTGCAAGAAAGAGGTCCAAGTGTTATGTCTACTAAATCTCATGCCTCTGACAGATCTAAGTCTGCAGCAGATGAATCAGCAGACTTTGAAGATGCAGACGAAGCACGAGCTTCCAGTGCAATGTCTATCAAATCGAACACCTCTACAAAAACAAACAAGTCAAAAATATCAGAGTGCGTTGCTGATATTACTGAGGAAGAAGTTTCTGAACGATCGAAAAGTGCGTTGTCCTCTATATCCAATGCCTCCACAAAATCAAAAAAGTCAAAAATGTCAGTTTTGACCAACAAAGAACCTGTTCGATTAGAAAGCCATACAGAAGACAGAGCCCCCAGTGCATTGTCTGTTAAATCAAACACTTCTGAACGGTCTACAAAATCAAATGCTTCAGGAATCAGAAACAAACAAAATACAGATGCAGAGGAACGGTCTGCCAGTGCTATGACATCAAAATCTAATGTCTCTGAAAGATCAGTGAAATCTAATGTCTCAGAATTGACACATGATGACCATGAAGGCATGGAGGATCACGCAGAGCAACGCGTAGCAAGTGCAATGTCTGATAAATCCACTGCTTCTGAAAAGTCTGGATCAAACCTTTCTACGGTTGAAATTGTTGAAAACCTGTGTATAGAACAGAAAGATTCAGGTGCTATGACTGAGAAATCAGGGAGTAATAAAGAGAATGTGGAGAGAGTCATGAGTTCTTTGTCAATGAAATCAAACAAATCAACCAAATCTGATGTATCTGCAATGTCTGGCAAATCTAAAGTATCACAGTCTGCTTCAAAACAACCTGAATGTATGGAAGAAGATCAAGGAACAAGAGCATCAAGTGCTTTGTCCACTCGGTCTAATGTTTCAATAAAATCTAATCATTCAAAGGTTTCAAGTGTAATGTCTGCAAAGTCCAATACCTCTGTGAAATCTAAGAAGTCAACCGTTTCTGATGTACAGTGTGAAAATGTGGATGCAGAAACATGTCAAACTGGAGAAAGATCCCAGAGTGCATTGTCAGTAGGAACCAATGCATCTGTGAGATCCATAACATCAAAAGCATCAGAGACTACTGGAAAAGAACTTGGTGATGAAGATAAAGAAGAAAGGACACTGAGTGCCATGTCTTGTAAATCCTCTGTTTCAACTACATCTAACAGATCAAAGGTTTCAGACACAGTTCCTCTTGAGTCTGCAGAGATTGATAACGACATAGAAGAAAGAGCACTAAGCACAACATCAGCAAAATCAAATATCTCGGCAAAATCTAAGATTTCAGAAGCTTCTGAAGAAGCACCAAAGAAAACTGGAACCACAGATGGGGAAAGAAAAGAGGACAGGGATGCAGACATAATGTCTCCATGTTCTTTGTCAGCAAGGTCTAATGCTTCTGCAAGCTCTAGAAAGTCAAAAATGTCCAAGAATGGGCTTAGGGATCCTGAGGATGAGGATGAAGGAAAAAGCAAAGGAGCTTCAGGTGCAGCATCGCCTGCGAGATCTAAAAGGTCAGAGACGTCCGAAATTGCACCTGCTGATTCTGCAGCAGAAGACCAGACTGAAATGAGAACACACAGTGCGTTGTCAACAAAATCAAATATCTCTACAAGATCTAAGACGTCCAGGGGTTCAGACATGAGCTTCAGAGTAAAAGAGGAGGAAACAGTAGAAAGATCTTCAAGCGCAATGTCTGCTAAATCTAACAGTTCAGCCACATCAAAGAAGTCAAAATTGTCAGAAGTGCAATCTGAAAGAGCGGCATTAGAAGAAGAACAAGTGGAGGAAAGAGCTCCAAGTACTGTTTCTATTAGATCTGGTATTTCTGCCAAACATGAAAAGTCCACTCAAACAACCAGTTCTGTAGACGCTGACCCTGCTAAATCTGGGGAGGCTGAAGAAATGAAGACAGAGGAAAGAGCACTAAGTCCCATGTCTCCAAAATCCAAGGTGTCCTCCAGATCCACAAAGTCAAAGTGTTCAGCATTAGCTATTGAGCAGGCTACTGATTTGAATGAGAGGTCTGCTAGTGCTCTGTCAGTAGGGTCTGTAAAGTCTAAGAAGTCACAAAATTCACAGAGGACAGCTGATCAACCTGCACAGAAAGAGGACAGTGATGAAAGGAACCCTAGTGCCCTTTCGATTCAATCAAACACTTCTGCAGTCCTTACAAACAACATTTCAGAAGTTGGCGCTCATGTGGAAAGAGCTGCATCTTTCAAATCTAACATTTCTGCTAAATCTGGTACATCAGATAATCAGACTGAGGGGAGTATTCAGATGCAGGAACACCTAAGCCGAGCTAAGAGTCAGCTGTCAGCTAAATCAAACATTTCCACAAAATCAAAGAAGTCCAAAACTGAAGAAAAGAAAGACAATAGTGATAACCCTGAAGATACTGCAAGCAACAATGCAGAAATGAGTGATAACAGAGTACAAAGTGCTTTATCAGACCATTCAAAGGCACCTAGTTCTGTTAAATGTGTCTGTGGTGGCTTGAAGAAGTCAAAACCTTCAACAAAAACATCTGCAAATACAGCTGACAGTGAGGGGAGGTCTGCCAGTGCATTGTCTCAAAAATCAGCCGACAGCGATTCTGAAAGAGATTTAACACCAGCAAGTGCTTCAGTTTCCATTGGGATTGTAGAGGAATATGATGTAGATAATATTGAAGAGGAAAGTGGGTCCGTGGCATCAGTGACCCGTGTTCCACACTTGAAATCAACAAACGATGTATGTTTTGAGGACTCCTCAAATATTCTGGAAAAAACAAAACAACAGCGCACACCATCACCACATGACAGACTGAAAAGTTCACTGTCAGCGGGAACAAATGTCTCAAACAAATCCAAGAAGTCTCAATGCACTCAAAGCAACTCTGCTCAGCCAGTATCAGATACAGCAAGTGGGATTAATCATGAGACGGCAAGTGATAAATCTGTAACAAACAATGAAATGGAAACTAAATCCGATCGCCATCTTACAAAGCCAAAATCACCAACCAGCGAAGTACGGTCATCCAGTAAGACCTCCAGTGTTTCGCACTCTAAACAGAGAAAACCGTCGGTCAATGACAGACCAAAAAGCAATGCATCTAATCCATCAACTCATTTGGAAATAAAAGTGCAACATACTAATGTTGATTCCAAAAGTGAAACTTCAAATAAAGAGTCAAATAGATCAAATCATACAAGCAACAGACCTGCTGAAGAAGATAAGGAAGATAAGATTTCAAGATCTCGATCTGCAGCCTCAGATAACCGGCTTAGTCCCAGCCCATCAAAATCCCCAAAGAAGTCCAAAAAGCCTGTAATTCTTCTTGGGGGCTCTAATGATAGTGTCTTGTCTCAGTCTGTCTCAGCTCCAGAGCCACTAAATGAAAATTCCAACAATTTGAATATGGCAGGAGATGCATCGGATAGGACAAATGTGTCTGATGCGGCGTGTAACTGCCCCCTGGATGTCACTCATTATGGTAGGAATATCAGTGACAAAACAAGTGAAAAAAGCAGTAAATGCAGACACAGAAAAGGTAGCAGCTCCTCACAGCAAAGGGCAGATGATGAGATGTGTGACATTGTTCCAGCTAATCTACCAAATGCTTCTCCAACTGAGGTAGTGAATGAATGGTTGAATAAAATTCCATTGGACAGTGCTTTGTATGATGATGGAGACGAATTCCATGAACACTCTGAAGAATTAGAGACAATGAACAGATTACAAGAGCCAACACAAAATGACATAAGGAACGAAAGTGAAGGAGATGTTGATGTAGTTGCGATTGAGCCACAAAATGAGAAGGAAGCTCAACTGTTAACTGAAGAAATTGAAAATAACAAAGACAAAGAAGATGATGTTGGCGCAGGGACTGACAAAGACCTTGTGGCTGATATCAACCAATCTTGTCCTGAACAAGATGTCTCTAAGAGTTTTCATTCATCTGTTCAGGTTATGAGAGTTTTATTGAGTCCCAAACTTGATAGATGCAATAGTTTACCGGAAGTATCTACTGTATATGGGCAAAAACTCAGCACATCAGCAAGAGGACTTTTAGACTGTCTTGTAAATCTTCAGTTGATTCATTTTGATCCCAATGATGTAAATGGTAAAGCTGAAAAATACAAGGATCTTATGAACATGCTCCAGTCCCTTTGGCTTAGTGACCCAACTGATAAGATGACGGTCACACAGAAAAGTAAATCCAACGATCAGCAGTCTATTGATGATGAAATGAAGGCCAAGTCATCCTCAGGGGTTGATGTTAGCAGTGGCTCGACTGGCTCTGGAAAGAGCAGTGTTAATGATAGTTCCCAGGCTCAGAAATCCCATGCCAATACAGAAGGTGAAGGCCATGAGACACTGACAAAGTTGCAAGAGTTTGATGAAACAGAAGGAGAGGAAGCTTTGGGCGTGGTAGAAAGGAAATCTGATCCAGCAACACCAGATATTGCAAGTCGTGTCCTGTGGACGCCTGAGACTGAGGCAGAGGGGACTGTGGAAGAAAGGCAGAAAGAAAGTAACATTCCAGCCTCAGATGATACTATAAGGAGTAATGACAGTCCAAGAGAGCCACTTGAAACACCACCTTCATCAAACAAGAGTGCTGGAAATGATCTTCAAGAAGACACAAGTTCAGGTACTCCTCCATCAGTGCAGAGGGCTCACTTAACAAAAAAGTTTTCCCAAGATCCTGATCCTGTCTGGGTATTAAATCTGCTGAATAAACTGCAAAAACAGTTCATGACGCATTATGTCAATGCAATGGCTGAGTTCAAAGTACGCTGGAATTTAAATGACAATGAGCAGCTTGATGGTATGATATCTGAATTGAGGGATGAAGTCCATAAGAGGATACAATTAAGTATAGAGAGGGAACTCAGAAAAATTCAGGGTCGTGCAGGAAGACCTAAACCACCAAAAGAAGCCCTGTCACGCGAATCAACTGTTCAAACAGAACAAAGGCGGAGACGTCTGAAAGTAATGCTCAATCATTCCATAGATACAGCGGCAAAAAGTGATGATGATAATACAGCAACAGGGACTGATTTTAGTGATCAGAGGAGTGATGATGAGTACTGTCCATGTGACACATGCATGAAAAAGAAAATGGCATCAAGGCCTCTTTTACCTGCAGAAATCTTCAATTCTGCCCCGGTGATGATGGACTTTGATTTGAGAAAAATTCTCCAGAAAAAAAGAGAAGCTCCCACAAATAGCAAAAACTATATTTTAGAGGAGACTGGAAATGAGGAACTAAACACAGTACTTGAACATGGACCAAACGTCACAGAAAATGACAATTCTGTGAAAGACATAAAGGAAGAACAACAAGAAATCCAAACTTGCCTTCCAGTGCAAGATGAGGAAACTGCTGAGAGGGTATCAACAGGTATGGAAGCAGTAGATGACCCTGAGGCTGAAGCAACTGGGGATGAAGAAAAAGACCAATTAGCAGAGAGTGAAGGGTCTCTGAAAAGTGAAACACACAGAAACAAGCAACCTCCCGAAGCTGAAACTACTGAAGGAAATGGGACACCTGAAGTTGTTAAAGGTGGAGAAGAGGAAGAGAATGACAATAAATCAGTAGAAGAACAAGAAGCTGAAGTTGAAATAGGAGAGGATGAGGCTACAGAAGCAGAAATTGCTGAATCTGAAGCTACAAAAGAACTGACAGCAGAAGAAGAAGAAGATGATGATGGGGAAACAGAAGAAAGAGAAGCAGCTGAAACTGAAACTGTAAAGACTCCTAGTGTTGAAACAGCAGATGAAGAGGAAGAAGCTAAACATGAAGCAATAGAAGAAAAAGAGTCTCTGAAAGATGGAATAGGGGAAGAAGAGGAAGCTCCAGAAAAGGATGGAGATGAGTCAGCTGAAGAAAAGTATACCAGTAAGGAAGAAGGAACAGGAGACGAGACAGATGATGGAGCAGAAGATGAGGAAAGGTCTAGTAAAATTGCAAATGATGGGATGGAGACAGGGGATGAGTCCGCAAAAGAGTTCAATCCAGCAGAGGATGAAATAACAAAAGATGGAGAGACAAGTGATAATGGAGAACCAGCCAAATTAGAAACATCAGTAGAGGAAGAAACAGCTGACGAAACAGCAGAGGATATTCAGAGAGATAACAGTGAAACAGCAGAAGATGGGGAGACAGTTGATGATGAAATACCAGAAGATGGCGAGACAACTAATGATGAAATGGCAGGAGATGAAAAGACACCCAAGGCTGAAATAGCAGACAATGGAGAAAGAATGGATGATATGACAGTGATGGTTGGTGATGGAACAAGTGTGGATGACGAATCAGCAGCAGAAAGAGAAGCTGCAGAGACAGCTGATGAAGAAACACCAGAAAATGGAGGGACATCTAATGATAAAATTGCAGAAGTTGAAGATGTTACTAAAGTAGGAGGAGATGATGAAGACACAGCTGGTGAAGAAACAACAGAAGATGGAGAGACAGCTGATGCAGAAGTAGCTAAAGTGGAAAGTGCAGAAGGTGGAGAGACTTCTGATGAAGATACTCCAGAAGAAGAAGAGACAGCTAATGATGAAACAGCACATGATGGAGAGACATCTAAAACTGATTTAGCAGAGGAACTAGAGCGGACAGATGAAACAGAAAATGAAAAGTCTTCTGATAATGGAACAACTGAAGACAGAGAGACAGCTGATGATGGAACTGCAGAAGATGCAAATATAGCTGATGATGGAACTGCAGACGATGGAGAAAAAGCTGATGATGGAACAGAAGAAGATGCAGAGATAGCTGATGGGGGTACAGCAGAAGATGGAGAAACTGCTGATGATGGAACAGCAGAAGATGGAGAAACTGCTGATGATGGAACAGCAGAAGATGGAGAAACAGGTGATGATGGAAAAGCAGAAGATGGAGAGATAGCTGATGATGGAGCAGCGGAAGATGGAGAGGCAGCTGATGATGGAACAGCAGAAGATGGAGAAACAGCTGATGATGGAACAGCGGAAGATGGACAGACATCTGATGATGGAACAGCAGAAGATGGAGAGGCAGTTGATGGTGGAACAGCAGAAGATGGAGAAACAGCTGATGATGGAACTGCAGAAGATGGAGAAACAGCTGATGATGGAACAGCAGAAGATGGAGAAACAGCTGATGATGGAACAGCAGAAGATGTAGAGACAGCTCATGATGGAACAGCAGAAGATGATGAGACGGCTGATGATGGAACAGCAGAAGATGGAGAGGCAGTTGATGATGGAACAGCAGAAGATGCAGAAACAGCTGATGATGGAACAGCAGAAGATGCAGAAACAGCTGATGATGGAACAGCAGAAGATGGAGAGGCAGTTGATGATGGAACTGCAGAAGATGCAGGAACAGCTGATGATGGAACAGCAGAAGATGGAGAGGCAGTTGATGATGGAACAGCAGAAGCTGCAGGAACAGCTGATGATGGGACAGTAGAAGATGGTGAGACGGGTCATGATGGGACAGCAGAAGATGGAGAAACAGCTGATGATGGGACAGCAGAAGATGGTGAGACGGCTCATGATGCGGAAAATGATGAGACGGCTGATGATGGAACAGCAGAAGATGGAGAGGCAGTTGATGATGGAACAGCAGAAGATGGTGAGATGGCTGATGATGGAACAGCAGAAGATGGAGAAACAGCTGATGATGGAACAGCAGAAAATGGAGAGGCAGTTGATGATGGAACAGCCGAAGATGCAGAAACAGCTGATGGTGGACCTGCAGAAGACGGAGAAAAAACTGATGATGGAACAGCAGAAGATGAAGAGGAAGAAAATGAAGGGACTGGAGAGGATGGTGAGACAGCTGATTATGAAACATCCAAACATGGAGGGACTTCTGATAATGAAACACCAGGAGAGGGCGAAGAAATGGAGGAAAGCGACACAGCTGAGGGTGAAGAAGGAGGGAAAGAAGAGGCTGGAGTAACTGGTAAGGATCAAATAGATGGTCCTGATGTTAATTCTAGTGTTGAAAATACTGATGGTCATGATGAAGTAACTGAACTAAAAGCAGATGATGAAGCTGATGATGAACATGCACCACTCAAAAATGAAGGCGATGTTGTTGTACACAGTATTGAAGAACACACAAACGATGAAGAAAGCAAAGGAGAGCCTACAGATAACGCACAAGCAGAAGAAAGCTCAGAGTTGATGAGCGATAGCCAAGACAAAGGGTACCCCAATGCATTGGAAAAACACAATGAAAAGGGAGGTTGTTTAAATAGCCATTTTGTAAACGTTGGTGAATCGGCTGAAGGGGGAGATGAAGCTGAGGATGAAACCGAACCAGATGTGGAAACAGATGAAGAAGAGCAAACGATTCCTGTTGGACAGTCTCAAGTAGGGACAGTGCAGGAAGATGATCAAACTGATGAAACGACAATGGTATCGTTTGATGCTGTAGAAAAAATATGCACAGGCTCTGAGGATGGAGCAGATGCTGATGTTGAGGACTCAGAAACAGAAGTACGCAACAAGTATGATGTTGATAATAAGCATAACAGTGACTCGGTCACTACAGAAAAGAAAGAAACTGAAAGTCAGGCCAAACTATCAGACATTGCAGAGGTTACTGGTGAAGATGAGAATGGGGACACAACAAAACAAGACACTGACTGTGAAGAAGAATCGCCTGGAGACGAGACAAATAACTTGACGAGACAAATAACTAAGTCATCCATGGAATCTCAGCCAGGTTCTCTGGAAGAGGTTTTGGACGAGGAGACGAGAAGCCAGAAAAGTTCCGATCATTTAACAGTGAAAGGCAACTGCATGTATCCGAATATAACCTCAGAAGAGGATAGCAAAGACACACAAGAAAAAAGTGAATCAGAGTCGATAGATTTAGGCAGGAATGCTGCCTCTCCTAAGAAACATGCTAAACAATCCAGCAAACTGAAAAATATTAAATAACTACATCATTTGAAGTTTGGAAATAGTGTTTGGAAATGTATGGTTTAGTTCTAAGAGACTATATTTCGTTCTGTATATTATGCACTTTATTCATTACTGCTCTGGTATTTGCACTCATGCACCGCACAACCAACGTTGTTAAAGGGAATGACTAAAACTTGAAACAATAATGTGAAATACAAGGACACCACTTCTTTGTATATTTACAAATAGATAACCACACGTATTTAATATTTTTGTATTGAGCTGCATTGAATTATTATTTATACACACTACTGTACTGGAGCCTTAGCCTTTATTTATGATTATGCCTAGGAAATGGTGCAATAGTAATTGTTTTCTGTTCTTATGCAGCCAGCAAAAATAATGAAAATCCCTACAGAGGAATATGTATGAATGTATGTGTGTGAGCATGTAGCAGAAGCAGGAATACTGTCACCATTTTAGCTGAAAACTTTATTCTACTTCCTCGTTATACTGTATGTTGAATCATCATAAACGTTTTAGCAAAACCTGATTTAAATGGAAAGTGAAGGCTATCAGCATTATATATTTATTTATTTATTTTGTTGGCTTTAATTTTTCCTCGCAGTAAACACTTAAAATGACAAAAACGTATTACAATAGCAATTAAGAGCGAGAGAGAGAGGGAAAAAATACTCAGCAGTATTAACACCAGATTATTTATTGGTTATTTAGATTTACAGTATGTATACTCTGTCCCTTGAAATATGTGCTAATCGGTTAGTAGGCTGGTATCACATAGTGAGCTGGACTTCATTATACTGTAAATCGCAGTGCTGCAATACTACAATGATCCACTCCATTTTATTGACGACTTAATGGCATGTACAAAACCAAGCCCCACAACGGAAGCCTTTAATAGGAAAATATGCCTTAGATGCTTTGCCACATGTACCAGTGCAAGGTATTTTGACTTTATCCATAACCTGATCCTGAAGAACATCACATAAACTGAAAGTTAATAAAAGAAAAGATTTTAAAAAGACAATAGTGCTCATAAATGAAGAAAGACAAATTGGTATCACAAATAAACATGCCCTTTCTGCATAATGCACATAATGTTAAATGTTGGCAATCAACTATTTAAGATTTGTCCCTCTGTATCAAATGTATTGTACTGTACCAGGACTGTACTTGATGATCACTTCTTCTGTGACTTGAATTTACCAATACTCTCAATAAACCAAATATATATTTAAGAGACATGTGTTTGCCCTGTAATATTACCTAAATCCACAATGCTTGGTATATTTTGGCATTAATACAATTTTATAGTTCATAAAATTACGCGACAAACACAGTTATCACATAATTAGCTGTTTATGTGCCTTCATTCGTCTTCTGATCACCTGGAGGCATCTCTAGTGTTCTCTAAACATCTTAAGATAGTTCTTTCATTGGTGGACAAAGGGTATTTGTATAAGGAGAAGGAAAACGTCTGAAGTTAGTTATGAGGTTTACTTTGCACTTTAAAGGGAAGGTTGTAGAACTGCTTAAAAAACCTCCATCAGCATTGCTGTGTGCAGGGGCGTAGCACCAAATTCTGGGCCCTATGCACAAGCAGTGGCCATGGCCCCTGTAAGCTCGAGGTTCACAATTACCTACAACTAACCTTACTACTAATCTACTCTTATATGTAGAACAAAAAACACTCATTACACACTTCTCTGAATTTCTGTTTTATTTGCAGAATGCTTAAAAGCTCACAGTAGATGCCACCAAAGGTAGCCT
>JBBPDB010000153.1:8766213-8779733 GCA_037974465.1 Brachypetersius altus | reverse complement strand
TTTCGTGCAAGGGAGAGGGTGCCTGTCCTCAGACACTATATGTACTTGGACACCATTTAATACATCAATCCACTGATGCGTTTACCCAAAATATTAGCATTTACATTATTTAACAACATTTATTGTGATCTTAAATTTTTTTTTAAGGATAATAAAATTTCACTCCTCATGGGCCCTCTCCCCACTTGGGGCCCTGGTAATTTAGTCCCACTTTTCACCCAAATGCGACGCCCCTGGCTGTGTGTGATCCACCTCTACCATGTAACTGTCACTGCTGTACTGAGAATGATCCACCACCCAAATAGTACCTGAACAATAGTACCTGAAATGGTCCTAAACATTGATGAATGAGATAAAGGGAGCCAACATACAGGCTGACTACAATCAGTAATTCTAAACTACAGTGAGTGTGTAAAAGTATCTTGTACGTCTAGCACACAGTTCAACCACATGCACTTGCATAAAAAAAATCATTTTTAAAATTTGTGTATGATAAGACATTTTAAGTAAACATTACTTTAGTTTTCGTCACATTAGGTACATTAGCCAGTCATCCGCTGCATGGTCAAGTATGGCTATTATTGAAATTGGTATTATGTTGATTTTGTACTTCAAACATTAGCATTATTATATGACATTATTATATTATTGCAGAAACAGCAGAATAAAACATACAAAAATAGTGAACCCTTTAAACATTTTTTTCTAATAGATGCCCTCACATTAGACTTTACAGAATATGTTGATAGACAGTCAGAAGATATCTCTGATAACTCAGTGGCACTAAACTGAGATCAGCTGAGATACTAAGAAATCTTCCTTCATTTGAAAACTTGTCACACATCACACTGTTTTAGGACAATACATTTAGTCTATTTACATCTGTGTTGTATATTTTGCAGCTTAATCTTCGCAGTCTGCAGTGTGTTCCGTGTCATATTGGCCCTGATTTTCCTGACATCGCGGGTGTTAAATAAGGAAGTAATTATTTCAAGAAAACAGGCTTCATTTCTGACCCTTCAATAGATCATAGTGTGACATTCATGGCACAATAAAAAATGCTCCCCAAATACATTGAAGGAGAAAATCAGTGAACTATTAATAATTTGCCCCACCTCATCCATCAGCCAGAGTCACCCTATTTAGGAGTCAATTCCCAACCATTGCGACACCTCAAGCATTTTTGTTTTTGTTCCCTAACTTGGTCGCCTTAACAGACTGGTCAGTCTATTGAATAGGGGCAGAGCCCAAGGATCCAATACCCTGACAACTGCAATTACTCAGGGCACCCAGCACAGTGAGGACATTTGGAGACCAGCGTGATAATGGATAGTCTGAGGAGCGTTTTATAGAGGGACCCCTCATCTAACTTCCACCGTATGAGACTTTATCACCTGATAATGTCCAAATTCAGGATCATTTGGACTGAACTATCTGACAGGCATTTATATTTGCTTTAAGTGAATTGAAATTGGTCTGGCTCCAGCTATTAACAAATGCCCATTGCAACAACTAATTCATTTTAATTTCTCTTCCTCGTTTTCCTTTATTCATATTTAGCCAAAGTAGGCTCACACAGGCTCAGCTTATGTATATTTTGGAAGTTTTAATTAACACCTTCCTTTGACAAGGTAAGTGTGTGACTGGGTATTTGAAACTGTCCTAGGAGACTTCATTCCCTGCCTACACTGCACAGAGGTGTGCAGCCCCACTGGACGAGCTTGATGGATAGTCCTCTCTTTGTGAGTTTCCATCCACGGCTTCCGGAGGGGATGTGACATAAATAATTGGTGTCACTCCCATCGACCGGGTGCCACACTTGGAGAAGGGGTTGGAGTGACTCACATAACACCACAGCCCATTCCCCTCCCCACACCTCAGAATGCCTACAGAGTCCACGCAGAGAAAGTTAGTGATAATAAGATAGATCACATTGTGTAGAAAGCCTCAAAGTAACAGTAAAAGAATTTTCCCCATAGCACAGAATTAGTGCAGACATCTACTGCATGTCCTTTCTTAAAATTAAGATGCAAATAAATGCAAATTTAATCAACAAACATTTCTTTATTTAATACGTCATATTTTCTCCATAGTAACCAAGCACTTTTTGAAGGGACATAGTTTAGCAGATATTCTAACATTCTGATGAACAAAATATAACATTTAAGCAATGATTGTGACAATCGGTGTAACAATTTGAGTTTTTATAATACAGTCTCTTTGCAATATATCTAATGTAAAAAGATAATCTATAATGTTAATAATTTGAGGTCAAAATGTAAAAAAAAAATGTAAAAAAAAAATCGAAACACACATTCCTTTCTTAATATGACGTATTTCCAAATGAAATAAGATGTTCAGCTGGTTAATAATTGTGGATGGAATGTAATTTTATTCATCATGATGTAATTATGATTGCATCTCATTCTGAAAGGAAAGTCCAATCCTGAGAAACTCTTCCGGTGTTGCTGGCATCTGTTTAAAAAGGAAAAAATCTTTTCACTTAAATTATTCTGTGCGCTACGATAAATGTGCATGAGAGTGAGTGACCAGAATCTATGTATGTGTTTTGACGGCAGCAAAAATACTGCATTGAACAACCTTTCAAAACGAACAGTAGCAGCATAGACAAATTGGAATAACCTATGTGGTTATTTTCCAACCACTTCAAGAGAAAATCACACCAAGTCAAACATCAAAATACATCAAAATTTCAAGTAACGAGACACAATGATTTAATCAAAAAAGGTCCATTTCAAGGTCATTGATCAACCTAATTACAAGTGAACACAAGCATGAGAAGAGGGTTACCAGAGGTATGAATCCTAGATGGTTGTGTTGAAAATCTGATAAAATATTACATGCTCAGTAGCACAAAGGAGGTTTTAGAAGCGCATGAAGGGCTCCATCAGAAAATGCATTTTTACCCTCTGAGGCCAGTCAGGCACTTTGAGGTAGTTTGCTACACCCTTATCTTTTTAAGTATTTCATCTAACAAATGGTCATAATCTGGAAAACATGACAAAAACTTATTTTTCAGAGGTTTTCAAACAAAGTCAGACTACCTAAGTAGTCTCTGAAGACAGTTGCTCTTTCACATGCATATTGATGTCCCACACCTGTAACCACCCCTCCCACCCCTGGCCATGTGTCAATGGCTATCATTGTCTGCCTGCCCCTGCTCCAAAAGGCAAAGAAGAGAAGAATTAGCAGTTCCCATCTTGATGCCAAGCAGCAAAACAGTTTCTGTTGTGAGTAAGGCAAAGGGAGACATTACATGTGTCGCACTTCCACTGCGATTTTGTTTTGCTTCCCTGCCACTTGCAGTACACACAAGCTCTGCGACCATCACTGGCCCTCGTCCTGACTGTCCCACAAACTGGCATGTGGCAAGCTGCCTGCACAGGAGCTTGCCACGCATTCGGGGGTGGAGAAGTCAGCGGTACGCCACACAGTTGTGCAGTCAGCTCCTCCAGAAATTGCTTGTGGCTCATGCTTTCCTTCTGCATGTTTTGCATGAGTTCTTTGTGGAGGATGAAGGCATTTGTTGCAGCAATGTCCAGGAAGTGAAGAAAGAGCTTCTTGTACCATTTCATAGTTTTGTGCTGTGCTGTGAAGCACTGGATCAACTGGTTAGACAAAGCCACGCCACCCATGTACTTCTTGTACTCCTCCACAGGTTTGGGACATGGAACATGCTGTGTATTTTTTGCTCTTTGCTGCACTACATCCCCGGTGTACGCAGCGTGGATAGTGGAGCAGACAGACATCACTCGTCTACCCATCCACTTCACATAGACCACAGGGCCATCTCTTATCCAGCGAGTTGTTCCTCTGGGAAAATTTTTCTTCAGTGCATTGAGCTTACTGCGTGGGCAGCCCCTCCGGGATTCTTTGTATGTTCCACAGGCACCAAACTTGGCAGCATACAGGTCCTTGAAAAGCTTGGGGCTGGTGAAGAAATTGTCCATGTACACGTGGTATCCAGACCCCAAATATTCTTTGTCGGTCAGTGACATAACAGAGTCATAAGGGAGGCCATGACCTTTGGGGAAGTTGTTCTTTCCTGTGTATACAGAAAAGTCAGAGGTATACCCATTGCTGGAGTCTGCGAGCACAAACAACTTGAAACCCAATTTAGTTGGTTTGTCCTTCATGTACTGTCCAACAGTATGGTATTTGGAAGCCACCATGCGTTCACCCACAGAAAGGCTCCTGCTGGGATGATAGAATGCCTTACAGGCACTCTTTATGGTGTCCATGAGGGGTTTGACACAAAACAGCTTGTCATGGGCATCATTCTTTCCATCTTTATCTGGGTCACTCATGTGCACATTCCAAAATATGGTTCGGAATCTTTCTCTTGACATGACCTCTGCTGGGAAAGAGACAGTGAAGATGCTGTCTCTCCTCCAGTAGTCAGTGACTTGACTCAGCTTAAGCAAGCCCATGTAGAATACCAGTCCAAGGAAACTGTAGAATTCAGAAGCTCCAACATCCACCCATTTGTACTTTGCACCTCCAGCGATGCTCCTGGCAGCTTGCTTGTTGGTGTTGTGGCAGAGGGTTTCCACAGCATCCTCTGAAAAGTACAGTTTGAAGAGATCCAGAGGAGTGTGGTTGTCCTCTGCCTTCAGCTGCACACCGGGCTCCCGTGCAGGAAGAAACTGCAATGGTGGTGGAGCGATATCTGCATCACTTTCTGTCTTCCATGAAAGTGGAAGCTGTTTGGTCTGAAGCCGTGCTCTTTTCCCAGCTGGCACAGGTCGGATGTCCTCCGCATCACTGTAAAATTTAATAGAAAATATTTACATCTGATATATATATATATTTAGCTCTTGATCTTTTTGCAAGGACATAAAAACACAAATCTGTATATCTTTCTACACAAAGAGCAGGTTATCTATCATTCACACCTAGTCTGGTACAATAATTTACACCTTTTCAGTTTGCATATGTTCCTAGCAACACCTGCAATGCAGCATTCACACCCAATCTGTCACCTACCATAACATTTAGGTTAAAGATTTAACATTTAGATCTAACATTTACATTTAGATTTAACATTTCAAATCAGATTTAACATTTCAATTCAGATTCAACATTTAAATGTAACCTAACAATTGCACAGCAAGAAAATGTACCAAAACGTATCACTGTTTTTTTAAACACATTTAGCTCTAAATTTGTGAAAATTGTGTTAACATTGCACTAAATTATGGAAACATGACACTAATGGCAACCAATAGATAAATGCCAGTAGGCTGTACGACTAAACACCCGAACACAGGCCTGCAGCAGCAGTCATATCTAGCCAGTTAGCCGCCCTTCTAGCATTAAATTATTATTTACTTGTTTTCTAAAGCCACATGGAGCCACATCATAAGGATCGTTAGGAAGGTTCCCGACGCCTGAGCTAACCGAAAAGCACCAACAGCCAGTAAAATAGATATTAGGCTACTTACTCATCGGAACTGTCTTCGAGCTTGAGAACAAGCTCAGATTGTTCATCCTCGCTGTAATCACCAGATAAATCAGACTTTGTGTCGTCTGACTCACTCTCCAAAGCGAGCTGTTCCTGGATCAGCAGTGATATCTTCCGTTTGCTCGACATCCTTCCAAAAAAGTTTTACAGTGTGTAGAAGAAGTAGGTGCCTCTATTTATAGCAGTGAAATGGGCGTGCTCTCACCGCCCCCTGCTGCACAAAGAGCCAATCACACCACTGCTATTCAGGTATTTAGATTCGTATTTTACATCTGAATAGCTGAGAGCATGGCTGCGGGACAGAGAATCACATGGTTCCTTTTATTCTATTTACAGAACTTTTTTTTATTTCATTTTAGTAACTAAATTTTATTTTAGTTACTTATATGTTTCTTGGACAAAAACATGCAGAGCTTTAGATGATTGTTTTGGAAAATCTGAAAAAATCCCTCTGGAGGGAGCACCGACCACAGAGGGTTAATGTAATACACCTTTCTACCTTCCTTAATTCATGTTTCCATGCCAGAGGCCAGGGCTCCAGACAAAATAAAAATCTAACATTTCAACAGAAACCAATAAGGACGTCACACACCGTCAAACATCAAAATACATGGGCAAAAATCACTACATTTTGATCCAAATCATGAAGAAAGTGATGAGACACAATTGATTGTACTCAATTTGACCAATGACTTAATCTAAAAAGGTTTCATAAACAGGTCCATTTCAAATTTAGGTGTACTTTATTCAAATCTATGATGGCTAAGTAAGGATTACAAGTGACGATCCCTCCACTTCACATAGACCACAGGGCCAGTTGTTCTTCTGGGCAGATGTTTGTTTTGGAAAATCCAAAAAAAAAATCCCTCTAGAGGGAGCAACGACCTCAGAGGGTTAATGTAATACACCTTCCATAATTCATGTTTCCATGCAAGAGGCTTTTTAATTTTTTATCCATGTAGCTCCTTTCACCCTCTCTTTAAGGCTACCTAAAACCTAGCATGTTTTCAGTTACATTTCTGGTATAATGAGAGGAGAAAGAAGCGACCAGACTCCTTGTAAACTGATGGCTTAGTTAGAGAAGGCTGTGAGGCATGTCATTAATGTCATTAATTATTTTGTAAAAGAAAACAGCCACAAGTAAGCAAATCAGTTGGGATAGGGCTCTATAAGCCATTACAGTTAATCAGGTAAGAGAAGGTTTAAACTTGGGGGTTAGAGCTCTAAAATTCAGGAAAAGAGCTGTACAATATTGACCATTTACATGAACTAATTACACATAACACCAACATTTTAACAGAGATACAGAAAATGGGCATGAATTAGAGCAATTTATAGTTTTTTTTTTTACAGTGTATTTATTGTGATACTTCAGAAAAATGAAACTTCTAAGCACTGCTGGACAAAATTGACTGTTGTTAGGAAATGAAACCTGGTATCTATGGTTGCCCAAACTTGTCTGGAAAAGTAGACAAATTAGAAGAAATGCAGGAGGAAGCACCTGCTTTGCTGACGAGGAGCTATTTCCACCCTCACCCTGGGAGACGTGGAGCTCTATTCCGGTGGATAACGCAGGGGGCTTTCCCCATTTTCCCTGTTTACCTTCAAGTACGGTGCCAGCAGCCAGCTGCATAGAGCTGCTCCCCTGCAGCCCCAAGCTCCCATGCCTCCAGATGTTTCAAACAAACAAGTGTGCCAGCCTGTTGATATGGAGGAGAGACATGTGAGCCTTTCTGCCAGAGTTTCCTGTTAAAAGCTTGATGCATTGCACAGGTGGATGTCAGATACAAGTATCATGCAGGGCTAATGATTTTGTGGTCTAAAACAGTGCTTCATTTACATTATTGTATTAATACAGTGTAAATTTGCTTTAATAACACTATTATTAAATTCTTTGCACAACTCTTTGACACGTTTGTACTATATACCACTTTTGTATAAAATGTATAAATTGAATTGTTCCACTAATTAGCAAGTCACCTATGTATAACACATTCAGATGTATAAAATCTTTTATAAAGTGTACGTTCTTGCATTTGGATCTTTATATAATTTGATGCTAAGAGAAGAGAAAATGAGTACCTACATACCTATGCCCTAAGAAAAGAGCAGCTGTTGCAACTAAAGTTCACAAGTTGCAGAAGGCATTGAATTATACATAAGATTGGTTTATCTGGAATGCACTGCTCTACAGAAAAGCAATGAGAATATTTCACACTTGTAGGCTGGAAAAGAAGGTAATGCATCTGAAAATGACTTTACCAAATGTTATCACATACTAAGACATATATTTTTTAATCGGGTCAGTGTGGAGAGGTACATGGTGTTGCAAAATAGTCTCTGATGAAAACTATAGGAATTAACACTGTTTCACCATTACCAACATTGCAGATCCCATCAGCTTCAAAATTATTGACACCCCTTTTAAAGACGGATAAATGAAGGTTATAAAAATCTCTTGAAATCAATCTAAAATGGAATGAATGTTTCTTTTGTTTATATGCACAGTGAAGACAAGACAAACTCCAGGAATCACAGTGGTGTCTGATTACGAAGGGACTTGGTAGCCTAATAATCAGACTTCACCTACAAGCCAAGACATTATTTAGAAAGCCCAGTTTTGGGGCTGCTTGTCCTTCAAAGGCACTGGAAATCGCGTTAGGATTCATGGCACCAAATAACAGGAGATTTTAAATATAAATCTCGTAACGTCCTCCACAAAAATAAACTGGGTCATGGTCAGATATCCCAGCAGAACAATGATACAAAACATACATCCAAATGTGCACAAAAATGGTTCAATGATGACAGAATTAAGCTTTTGACATGGACACCTAAGCCCCATTGAAACCTGTGATTTGAGCTGAAGAGGAGAGTCCAAAAAGTTTGATCCGAACCTTGAGGGAATATAGGGGCCTGTTTAATTTTAGCCTTATCAGTATAGGCTTAGAAGTATGTTTTATATTCTAATTACCTTTTAGTTACTCATATTTATAAAAGGTGTCAGCAACCCCTGGTTCCCATCAACAGCTTTGTAAAGACAATCAGAGCCAGTGAGTTTCCCCCTAATGCACCATTTCACACACTGTGAATGGCTTTGTTTACACCTCAGACATTTAATTATGCAGACAGTTTGCGGAGCAGTCTGCAGTATTCCCCTGTAAATTGAAATCCCGAACAATAAACCTGCTATTTCACTCCTCTACCTGAATGTAGGGTTGTTGTCCTTTTATTACCAATTTCTAAAACAGCTCAAATACAGCTGTGTAATACAGTGATAAATTACAGCGTCAAAGCTGGCATGACATGACCTTTATTTGTTAGAATATAGGCCTGATGCCAAGGCCATGTCTTCTCAAGCCATCAGCTCTGGACAAAGACTGATTCCACAGAGGAAGTGCAATGTGTGAGGTTCTCTCTGCACCCACGACTAAACAACTGGCTCCCGACTGCATTGTCCAGTTTATTGCTGAGTTGATTCGTCCATCGCCTCGTATAATAAAGGTGGAATGAATGCACGAGTCTCTGTCCGGTTCGATGTGTGAGACAGTCAGAAGAGTTTTCCCACACGGTGAGAGGAAGAGTGAAAATGGTCTCACACTATGCAGTTTCGCCCCCCTCGTTCCATTAAGGAAGCACCATGGACGGTTGTGAATGGGGTCTCTCTCCCTTTGTCCTCAGATGGAGGTTGATTGGCACAGTTTACACAAGGTGCGTGAGTATGGGAAGGTAATGTGGGTGAGAAAGCTCTGCTTCACTTTTGTCATGCTTTTCCTTATTGTTCCTTGAAAGTGTTGTCTTTCAACAACATTACAGTGTTCACAAACACCAATGGATCCAAGTCAGTATTATAAAAAGGATGTGCAAAGAAAGAGTGCTATATTGGGGTCTATGATTCGCCAATTTGCCCTGCACACTTCGAAATGAATGTTACAGATTGCACGCATGTTCGTATGCATACCCCTCACCCCCATCTCAACACACACACGCACACACGCGCGCACACACACACACACACGCGCGTGCGCGCACACACGCACACACACACACACAAACACACACACACACACACACACACACACACACACACACAATAGAATAGAGCAGAAGGACAAATTTTGCTGTGTTAGCACATAGTTGACAATATAGGCAGAGTCGTTCTCCTCTCTTCTCTTTCTCTCGCCCCTCTTTCTTTCCCAGCGCTATTCAGGTTATACTGGGGGACAGGATGCAGCGTCTGGGGACCTAACTTGTGGGGACGCAGTATCCGCAGACCCTGGGAAAAGCAGAGTGAGAGAGCGTGAACACATAATCAGGACACCCTCAACAAAGCTCCCTGAACACACCTGCAGCAGTTGCTGTCAGAGGGGCCCCTGTCGCTGGACATCACAAGCACAGGTGGTCTGCCCAAAACCCACAGTAGCCAGGCCATGAAGTCATGCTCCAGCTATGTATGAACATGAAATCAAAAAACAATTCCCATAGGAAACAAAATACATAGGAAACAAGCTCGCCGCGTGAAAGATTTATTGTTCCTCCTTAATATGATATTGTTCGTGTAAGTTTTCATATTAATCTGATAGATGTCTTCCTGATTTGAAGGAAAATGCAAGGGCATTTGTTTTGGATGAAAACATTAATCAGAGGTTCATTGTTTGATGCCTAGTGCATTTCCTTCCCTTTGTTACTCATGGAGCCCCTCAAACGAGTGAGCACAAAACACACTGAGACGAATCATAGGTGACTGACTGTGACAGTGTCATTACAATTTGTGTTCACACAATAAATGTTAATATTTTTGGTATTTTTGGTGCCCACTTTTTGCATTTTGTCATCTATAAGATTCCTCAAAACAGGTAGATAGGAGATAGCTAGAATATTAAACCACAACTTGAAAAGATGAGAAGAACAAAATAATGAGACAGAATAATGAAGGGAAATGTATGTAATAAGTATGTGATGTGTGGTGGCCATAGCTGCGTGTGATGCCATGATTTGAGAGCTTTGCTACCCTCTAGTGGGTATTTCTCTAAATGTACATTATAGGGTGGTAATTTTTGTGATTTATTTAGCCACTTTCTAAACCCACTCTGAGTGAGAAGAAAGTTGGGGAAATTTTCAGTGAATTCTTAGTCATCACTTCACAATGCAGAACCACACCGATGGCCTAGTACAACAAACCACAGGCCTTATTTGTGTGCGCTTGCGTGTGATGCCACAGATAGTATGATGAGTAAAGTGACCACTTTGTCTTACATGAACACAAAACAGCATGAAATTGTTCTCTGCATTTAACCCATTCACCAAGTGAAGCAGCAGACAGCCAGGAACACAGTGTCTGCAGAGCTTGCTCAAGGGTACCTCAGTGGTGCCACTAGGAGTCCTGGGATCTGAACCCCCAACCGTCTGATCACAGCTGCAACACCCTAACCACCAGCTACCATAGTGTGAACTGGTTCTCGTCAGCTGTAAGGCCACTTTAGCCACATTAGACTTTCACACACTTCAGCATCCGGCATTTACCATAGAAAAGCAGCGGATGTAGATTTAATTATAGCTTTTCAGGTTTGAAGAACTGATGTGGACTACTTGAGCACTGATATACGTCGCTCTGGATAAGAGCATCTGATAAATGCCATAAATGTAAATGTAAAAATGTCTGCATGTTTTTCCAGGAGTTTCGGCAAAGAAAAGGAACTATGACTTTAGTAGAATTTGTTTTGATGTGAAATTCTTTGCAAAGGTAGGGAAAATAGGTAAAATTGGAAGCAAATGAGTTACACATTCGAAAACAGTACTTGGAATAAGGAGATTAAGAGTTCTAAACAGAAATAAATGCAGATCCAAAGAGGCAGCACACTGGTTCCTGTAGGAAACTTGCTTGTTTTCTTGATGTTTAGTAACATACCGCAACTTAACACACCACAAGATATTAAATAAACATCACTTTCTCATGTGCGTCTTTGTCAGCCATCAGTTCTTTTTCTGTACTCCTAACTAGACCAAAAGCGACGAATCCCATTCTTCTATAGGAATTTGAAGTTTTTTGCAAAGCAGCATGTTAGATATCACAGTGACAGAGTAGAATTCATTTTTTTATGAATTCATCCTGCACACCAGTTAGCTACATTGCTAGCTCAAGTAAGTTAAGAAAGACATCCAGTATATTGTACATTTATTCTGTTTAGGAAGTCAATGAAGTGAAAGTGAAGTGAAAATGACCAATCTGTCATACGTGAACACACCACAGCTCACCATATAATAATATAATATAATATTTGCAGTTGTCTTGTCTTTCTCCAATAGTGTATCATTGTGCCATCTCTTCATGAGGTAGGCAACGCAGACATACCCAGGCATCCTCATGATGTAAAAGAAAACATTATCAGGCCACCTTCATCCATTGTTTCATGGTCTAGTTCTGATGCTCTCTCATTAGTCTGTGGCTTCACAGCTTCCTAATTAACAAGCTGTGATGCCCTGTGTGTTGTGACACCTTTCTATCACAGCCGATCACTTTTCTGTCACTTTTGCAGTAATCTGTGCAGCAGTTGCTCTTCTTAGCGATCCGGTCAGACAGAGTAGTCCTCACTCCCCACACACGCCAGTGAGTCTTGGGCACCCATAACCTTGTTGCCACTAATTGTCCTCTCATAGACCACTTTTGGTAGGTACTATCCACCACATACTGGGAGTGCAGACCTGTTCTGACCCAGTCCCAACATTGGGACACACCTCTTGATTAATGAACTCAGGTGGCCTCTTACTTCTAGTGAAAGGCAATCTTAACACCTCAGCAATGCCAAGACATTTCGGACTATATTTCCAACATTGTGGACACAGTGTTTGGGGAAGCCCCCTTTCTATTCCAGCATGACTATGTTCCTGTGCACAAAGCAATGTCCATAAAGACAAGTGGGGTGTGTGGAAGAATTTGACTGGCCCCCACAGAACCCTGACTGAAACCCCTTTAGGATAAACTGGAACAGAGAATGTGAGCCAAGCCTTCTCGTCCAATATCAGTGCCTGAGCTCATAAAGGCTCTTCAGAATGAATGGGCAGAAATTCCAACAGAAACACTCTAAAATCTGGTCGAAAGTCTTACAAGAAGAGTGGAAGCTGTTATAGCTACAAAGAGGGGACCAGCTCCATATTAAAGGCCTGTCCTGTGGGTGTAATGGTCAGGCATTTTAAGCACGAGTTGAAGCCCCTGAAGGAAGTAGACTGTGTTTTTTCCTCTCTCTCTGCCCTCACTTGTGTACGCAATGCAATCTCTGCCTCTGATTGGCTGACACTGACACGCGTTCTTTGGTTTAACCATTTATTATAGTCTCTTCATAAAAGGGGCGGTACCGTTGGCGTGAGGGGAATCTAAACACAAGACCACAACAAGACCAGAGACATGGAGCAGAGAAGACAGACACACATCACATCTGTGGAAATACTTCACTCTAAAAAATAGTTCTGCTAAGTGCATAGTGTGTGCATGTGAGTTCTGTTTCATCCCATCAGTAAACTGAACAGGAGTGAAGCTGCTGGATTACAGCAAATAGAAAAGCTGCCATACAAACACTACTGCACTTACAACACATATGGAGGTGTTTACTATTTGCACACAGCTCACACTGCAATAGAAAAGAATAGCAACCTGTGCATTTTAAAACACACACACACACACACACACACACACACACACATACACACACACACATTGCAGCAAATTGTAGAAACAGTGAAGAGAAAAATGGAGGAGGGGTCTATTTTTTTTCCATGGCTGTATATATATGTATTTAGTATTGACCACATCTACTTATAGTTTACTTCAAATATGCCCTGCTCTGTGCTGTGGTGTATTTGGTTGGTTCAGTGTAGATCCATAATTAGATAACAAAACAGATAATGCTCTTGCAGTTAATAAGTAGTAAACTGTCATGGACACACACACACACACACACACACACCTACACACACACACACACACACACACACACACACACACACACACACATTCCTCTATATTTCTTTTCACCTGCAT
>JBBPDB010000153.1:8744462-8763040 GCA_037974465.1 Brachypetersius altus | reverse complement strand
CACACACACACACACACACACACACACACACACACACACACACACACACACACACACACACACACACACACATTCATTTATATTTCTTTTCAACTGAATTGCATTTAAAATATATTAATCAGACTATTTGAGAGAGAAGCATATCAGCACAATTACTGTAAATGAACAAAAACCACAGCGGTCAAAGCAGGAAGTACATCTCTATGGTCTAGTAAACAACATCCTGCACCACAGCAGGGTTTGAACTGCTGAAGTGGTCTCACTTCTAACAACACTTTTACAAGTCCCTCAACGTCCTCTGTGCATATGAACAATTCATGTACTTATAAACCACTAACTATGACCGCTAGATGGTTGGTATGTGATCTTAGCATAGTTTAGTGTAGACAGAGTATGTTTTACTGTGCTAAGTAAAGCAATTATGAGTCATAATGAAGAGGGTCCAGGGGAAAAGCTTTGTGGTTTGTGTGAAATGTGCTAGAAATCAGTGTTTTACAGCCTATCTACAAGTAAACATTACATTTTACTCTACAGTTTATAATATCTAGATATTTAAATGTATTTGTCTTCTTCAACTTTTCTGCCTGATGTCTGTGAAGACAGCAGAGTTTGTGAATTGAGATCTGGTGAAGAGGAAAGGGAGGGGAAAGGCAGACTAAATAAACTGCTCTGTATTTATCTGTTTCAACTAATGTGGTCTCCCAGGGCACACACTGGGCCTCTGCAGCTTTTGAGGTGCTGTTTGTGAGAGAGTGTGTGTGAGTGAGCGAGGAACACACTGAGAAGAGAGAGAGAGCGTGCAAGAGAGAAAGAGAGGGAGAGAGAGAGAGAGAGAGAGAGAGAGAGAGAGAGAGAGAGAGAGAGAGAGAAAGGGAGAGAGATGGAGATAGAGAGATTCGCTTGAAAAGTTCTCCTGTGGGCACAAAAACTGGATTCTGATTTACAGCAAGTTGAGATCACAGAATATGTAAGTAAGAAAATGAACATTGTTTACTTTTCACTAGAAGGAGTATTTTGAAATGAGCACCCAATATGTTTCTCAGGTTTTTCATAAAAATGTGAAGTGTTAAGATAATTTGTCAAAAGGACAAAACCTTTGAGAAAATAAAAAAGAGATCCCTTATAATTATTTAGTTGTCTGTAAATGAAGCACTTAGCTAAATTCCAGCTTGGGTTTCACATGTATTATTTCAATGTAATAATACAATATTTTAAAATGTAATATTAATTTAATGTAATTATAATTAGATGAACTAGATGCTATAGGAGCCCGAGAGTCAGATGTTGTAAATTAATATTTTTATTTTAGAATATGTGTGATGGATTATTAAACGCTTAATACAACATTTTCTGATATTCTGAATGGTTCTTTTTGCATGTAATTAAAACGTTCTTCAGAGCAATCACAGAAGGGCACTTTTTTTGTCACCAGTTGTTTTTTAGGTCATCAGTGGATTATTTGAGGGAGTAATTTATACAGTAAAAACCGTGCGGCTGAATGAAACTGTGTTTGAATTAGACTTTATCCACTTCCCCTGTGGTCCTTCCTGTAAGTCATAGATTATGAAAACATTTTTGTCGATGGTTAAACTTGAGTTCCCGACATTTCACAGCTTTTTTAAATGTTGTTTCATTATGAGCAGTTGTTTTTAGTCTGACTAGTCTACTTTTTCTCTCGCTTAGCCCTCATTATGAGAGGACAGATGCTCATATGGACTACAGAGCTGAGAGCTGACAGCAGTGGAGAGTGACACTTATGCATTAAAGATCAGGTGTGTTCTAGAAGGTATGGAAAGATGCTTTTATAATAACTGAAAGTATAATATACCCAAGTATATATAAGATGCTTAACTAATAGTATTAGATGTGAGGACGTGTTCACATAAGCAAAAAATGGCAGAATAGTTCATTGCAGAAATGTTCGTTTCTATCTTTCAAGAATGGGCTGTACTTGCAGTGGTCTGAAGAAACATAAAGAAAAAGGACATGCAAATAATAATTCGGCAGCCACCGACCAATCTCACGTATGTATTCCTAGCTGCTAGTTCAAAACATTAGATTTATCTTCTCAGTGGAAATTTCTGCTTGCAGTGCATGCATTCTGTTCATTTATCACTTGCTTTGCCTACTTAAAAATCATATGAATTTTAAAAAGTTGTTCTTTCCACATTTATTTTCAGCCAAGACAACAGAGGCAGCATGGCGCAGACTATGGTAATATCCCTGTTTTCAAGTAGTACAGACTGCTGCTGATTTTTTATTAATGCAAATGCGAGTGTTATTTTGGAGTGTGGCAGCTGATCATGATGTTTGGAGCTACAAACCCTCACCATTCAAAGGCCCCTTTATAGTTATGCCAGGCAGCAGCTGAGTCACATGAACTACATTTATGGTCATTATATCATTGTTAGGTCCATTCAACCCTGGAGCGTTTAGACACTATTTCTAATGATGAGGTGTTTGGCTGCCGAAGTCACGCTGCATAGCACAATAAGCTAGTATATCGCTGTTAGACAGTATCAGAGTCTTCAAAGCAATTAGTGAAAGAATCAGGGCTCACTTCTTAATTTTTGGTTTGATTTTATTTTTAGATGAAGACATTGTCGTCGCTCAACATGACTTTGCACCAAACAATGATAGCGACCTTCCATTTAAGAAAGGAGAGAAACTCAGGATTATTCAGGAGTAAGTATAACGTATATAAGTAGAGTAGATATAAGTAAGATAAGTAGAAATAACAATATAAAAATACTACTGTTACGATTGTTGTTGAATTCTCTCAATTTGTGATTTTTTTAAGAATGAATACATGCAATATTTTACGGATGCAATGCTACAATTACAATATTGACTGACTTTGACTCCTGATTTTACACAAGAAATGGGGACTGGTGGTTGGCTAAATCTCTTGTCACTGGAAATGAAGGATATATTCCATGTACTTACGTGGCCCGAGTTCACACGCTAGAGGTGGAAAAGTAAGCCCCTGATTTCTCATTAAGTCATTTGTGTACTTGATTGTTGAGCCGCTGATTCATTTAATTTTAATTACATTTGCATAGAGGTTTACCAGCACAAGAATTGTCAACTGTAAACTTGAGAAGTCACTCTTTTTATCCTGTGCTTCAGATGGTTCTTCAAGGAGCTGAGTCGCAGGGAGACAGAGCGTCTTCTGCTGGCTCCGGGGAACAAGGCCGGCTCGTTCCTCGTGCGAGAGAGTGAAACAACCCCGGGTCAGTAATGAGACACTGCTCTTCCTCCATTAATAGTTATGTGCATGCGGTGCGGTCAATGTAAACAACCACTGTCACAACACCACCTACTGGAAGCCACAACATCAATTCAAATGACCTCATCATGCTGACACACTCTTATACTACACAGACAAATAAATAAATAATAAATAAATAAAGTATTTCACTTTGAGCCTGATACCACTGTGGGTGTACAATGCTGATGACATGATGGAGCTTACGAAATGAGGTCTTGCCCCACAGGTGCTTTCTCCCTCTCTATAAGAGACTCAACCGAGCAAGGTGACGTGGTCAAGCACTATAAGATTCGTGCTCTTGACAAAGGTGGCTACTATATTTCTCCCTCCCTGACCTTCCCCTCCCTGAAGGAACTGGTGCAGTACTACTCCAGTGAGTAAATCAAAGCACGTCATTTAAAACTGTTTGTTGTCCTACACACTTAATAATAAAGATTCCTAACTGGTTCTTAGCTTCCACAGTTCTAGTAAAGAAAAAAATGGTTTGGGTGGACATGAAACCTAACAAGGTTTAGCACACTATACAAAATCAATCTACTGGGAACTCAAATGAGTTATTCTGTGCTATCACTCAGAACTCTGTTTGGAGCCTTTATTTTTGATCATGCACAGAATTATGCTGCTCAACCCAACCCCCACCCCAACGTTTTCTTGCAGGCAGTAGGCCAATATCTTTAAGCGATTCTGTACATCCATGTATAGTGCAACTAACTGCATATAAACATTCATGTGTAGTTAGTTGCAGCACTTTGCTCTGCATTAGCAGAGCAAGTGTAATTGAACTTTAACATTTCTTAAAACCTGATCAGGTGGAAGATGTTTGGTTTTTCATCTCCTGAGCGAGGGGGCCTCATCTCTGCTGCGGTGTGTGTTTCCTGTGGTGTCTCTGAGCCCTTTCTGTCAGTCTAAATCACCAGATAAGCGGGCATTTCAACATGCCTAGACAAAGTGCAAGACTTGTGCTTTTTTTAGATCTGTCAACAAGTCACTATGTTTCCCTGTATGGCCATCTTCCTGTTTCTGCTCATCCTTTGAATATGTAAACTTCGAGGAGATATCAGTGATGCAGACACTACACTGTATGTTGTATGGAGCCTTCCCCCCTGTGAAGGATTTCCATTAGATAAAGGAAATTCTCTTTTTCCAATATTATATATTTAATATTCTTGTTCAGAGTCAAACAGAGATGGTTAATTTACTAGAAATGGAAGGAATTGGTTTATGTGCTCTTGGCCTGTGTGCCTGTAGGATCAGCCGATGGTCTGTGTCGACGGCTCGGAAACCCCTGTAAATCAGTCACACCTCAGAGACCCTGGGCTCAGGATGAGTGGGAAATCCCAAGGGAAACGCTAAAGATGGTGAAGAAACTGGGTGCTGGGCAGTTTGGAGAAGTCTGGATGGGTAAGACAAATTTAGCACTACTAGACAGGCACACTATATGCCCAAATGTTGGTAGCACTTTATAATAGTACTTTACATGAGGCAGCTAGTGGCCTAGTGGTTAGGGAGCTTGCCCTGAGACCAGAAGGTTGTGGGTACAAATCCCTGCACTTTTAGTGTCATCACTGAGGTACCCTTGCACAAGGGAGTCTCCCCACACACTGCTCCCTGGGGACCCCTCATTGGTGGCAGCGCCCTGCTTCACTTGGCGCATGGGTTAAATGCAGAAAAAGAATTTCATAATGATCACAACTAAGTATCAATATCAGAATCATCACCAACTTCAAGGAAAATAAACACAATATATAAAAATCTGACCATCTGTTTTGAATTATTCTTATTTACAGGTATTACAGGTTACAGTAACAGATCAAAATATGTGCCAGCAATGAATTAACCTTATTGTAGCTGAATTCATTTGGCCATGTCCAAAACGAAACATACATAATATTGACAAAACCTGTTAATCATACTCTTTAATTTACTGAGCTTCACAATTTTAGCTGGCTGCTACAGGAACAAACAATGTCTGTCTTAAAATAGCGAGCCCCAAACAGTCTAACCACTGGGGTTAAAATAGATCTAATTGACAGGGGAAATACTAAAAATAATCCCCAACAAATTTGACTGAAGCAGAAGTCTTATTACATCAAATAAAATCTGCTTGAGAAGAGAAAAACCAAGAAGCTGTTCATCATGAAAAAAAGAAATGTACTTTATGAAAAAAATGGACTACATATCTGTGGATAATCTACTGATAAACTGGTAAACTAATCTTCTGATGAGGCTTCGATGATGGCCAATATTATATGATTTGAATATATTGCAGGCATTTTGTCTGCATTATTGACATTCAGGACTAGGCAAGCTGTTGCGACCTTTTTTCAGTAATCCAACTTATCACTTAGGTTACTCATCTGTTGAGTCGAAGTTTAACACTATTTGATTTGATCACTATCAGTGGTGGATCCAGAACATGTTGATTGGGGAGGCCAAGGTGGGACACAATGGGCGGTGGCCATTAAACAGCTAAACTTAATGAATGCCAAGTGATCGGGAAAAATTCAAATCCAGTCAGATACATGGTAGTTTTACATTTCATAAAATATTACTTCCACCTGTCACAGAGAAGCAGGGTTATTTAAATGTACTCTCTGTGTAAAATACAAGACTGGCTAAACCTAAAATTTCTAACTGAAAAAAGACATAAAATACCTTAAATCTTTAATAGAGTTTTAATATTAGTCTGTGTTCAACATGAAGAATTTATTGGGAAAATCAAGAATGACAACCTAATAATTAGAATTGACTCATTTTCGGGAAACAAAATACTTTACTGAAGGGTTGCATTCATAAGCCAACATGGCACCTACAAAAGGATTTTATAAAATCTACATTAATGTCTATAATGGTTTACACAAATGGCTGGTTTTGTCAGTTTTTTTTATAGAAAGTCAATGCCAGTGACAGTGGATGATTGTTGGAATTAGCCATTATACATTTTTATGTCATGTAGCTTCATAAAAACTACCAGACACTAAGTGTTACCAAACATGCTTCTTAGTGAACTAGCTGGATAAGCTTTTGTCAACTATTAAATGTTAATGAAAATCCTAGTTGCTGTGAGTTTGTACAAATGCAAAGTGAAAGTGAACACACCACAGCACACAGTGTGAACAACACGAATTTAAACCTCTGCATTTAACCCATTCACCAAGTGAAGCAGGGGGCAGCCAGGAACACGGCGCCCGGGGAGCAGTGCGTGGGGACGGTACCTTGCACAGGGTACCTCAGTGGTGCCTAGCAGTCTTGGGAATCGAACCCCGACTTTCTGGTCGCAGGGCAAATGCCCTAACCACTAGGCTATCAACTACCAGCTGCATAGGGCATTGCTACTGAATAACCAAATATGCAGAAAATCTTTTATACATGATTAGTTTATGTCAAATTACAAAGTACATTATGTCTAATTCATATTTCATGGCAATTACTTGACAATGTACTGCTTTTATGGGCACCACAGAGAGGCTGTCTTCACGTAAGTGGATACTTTGCTATGTTTGTATGCACCCTATATACGTATATGTATCCTCATGTTCTTCTAGGCTACTATAAGAACAACCAGAAGGTGGCCATTAAGACTCTAAAGGAAGGCAGCATGGAGCCAGAAGCCTTCCTGCAGGAGGCAAACCTCATGAAGAAGCTACAGCATGAAAGACTAGTGAAACTTCATGCTGTTGTCACACAACAGCCCATCCTCATCGTGACAGAGTTCATGGCAAATGGTGAGGAGCTTACTGTCATCAGCTGATTATTGTATTTCAAACAGCTTTTTGCACATAATGTTTGTATTTTTGATCCATACTAAATATAAACACATAAATTCAGAAACATTGTGTAGCAACAGAGACTAAGGGATGGGTCATCATAACAAATGTACAAAGTATTTTAATCAAATGTTTGACTAGTAGTTATGTGTGCGATATTAATGTGGAATCGACACAGATGGATGAGTGGGGTTAGTCGGTATAACGCACACAGAGGGTCCTTGAGTTACGAGACATATCCATTCCTATGACACTGATGCAACCCAAATTTTGGTGTTAGTTGAAAGCCGCCCTAGCCTAAATCACTTACAGATCCTAACAAAGTTATAAAATCATAAAACCACAGAAAAAGACATATATACTGTACTGCAGTATCATCACTGTATTGCAGTAACAGAAATGACTGAAAATGAGTGTAAAAACACTTGTGGGAGTGAGTGTCGAAACGTCAGATGTTAACTTTCAGATGTTAACCTGAAGAACCCCTCTGTTCAAATCACTACAAATTATTAATTCACTTTTACTGGACTTTCAGGGAGCTTATTAGACTTTCTCAAAACGGATGACGGCAGAAAACTAAAACTGCCCAAGTTGATAGACATGGCAGCTCAGGTAAGTGCAGCTTTGGTCTTTGCCTCCCTGTTTGCTCGTGTTTGAAGTGCATTTGATTCTCACAGAAGTAAAAGAGGAGAGAATTTTCCATAGTTTGATGTGAATTATGTGAATTATGGAAAGATATATTTGTCATGCCAGCAATCTATCAGACAGAATATTTAGACACCCTCTCTTTAAGTACTATTTTGAGAGCGAGTGCCTGTTTTAAAGTTGTGTGACAAGGGTAGTGGAAAAAAAGTCAATGTCGTTCTCAGTTTGCGGTCAGGCGTTGAGCGTCAGCCTCTCACAGCCTCCCCACGACATGATTATTAACTTCCGGACAGGAAGTGATGTCACTCTTTCCATCTAACCACCTCCCCAGAGACTGCATGCGTTTTCTAATGTTGTTTGAGTGGTAATGTCTTGTTTGAAATCACTGAAATGTTGGCACATCATTGACTAATAATATAATGGAAAAAGAAAACAAATCATTAAGGATGTTGACTGTAAACTGTTGCTATTGATAAACTATAAAAGCACAAATATTTCAACATGCACTATCAGAAAATAAGGTACAATACTAACTCTGGGGTGGTATCACTCAAGTCACTAGGGTCTTTAGTACCATTGGTTAAGATACATGTTTTATAATTAAAGTTGTATTAACTCCATATGCTTTGACGCCGGCTGTTTATTTTGTTTTCCTACCTAAAATGTATATACAGGCCACTGGGAAAATGAATCCAGTGCACATTTAAATCCTATTTAAGTTCCAAGAGCACCTGCGTATAGTGAAAAACCGGGTTGTTGTGTTGTGGTAAAAGTGCCTAAAAATGCCTGTTTTTAGTGTAAACCCTAAATATGCCCCAAAATATGCTCCAAAAACACTTTAATTTCATTTTAAACTCCGTTTAATACATTCCCCTTAACGAAAATATGAAGGTAAACCCATATTCGTACTATACAGTTTACACTGAACTCCTGCAGTGATAGAATGTAAATACCGACATTACCGCTGTACAGTCTGCACTGTAATTCATGCATGGGTGTTTTCTTTGGTCATCATTTTCTTTTGTACAAGTAGGATAAATACAATAATAATTTAATGTAATTTTTAGTAAAATAAATACAGTAAAATACAAGTACAGTAAAGTACAAGAAATCACAAATACGTTTTACACTTCAATAATTTACTCTTCATCCGGCAGCAAGTTTTATTGTAGTGACCCACCGGGTAAAGCAGACACTGGACAGCGACTGAGCTCAATTTTACTGTAGTAAAAATACAGAGGTTTAAGAGGGATGAACAAGAGAAAAAATAAGCAGTAGTTAACCATCCCATGGCAGCTTTCTTTGTGTTTTCTTAATAATTTAGCACTAAAATACATGAAGAATTACATATTGCCACAAAATAAAATATTGTGGAGGATATCTGCTGTTTCCACGAATTTGCTGGGGTTTTTGCCAATGATGATGATTTTGGTTCTAAGAACAAAAGACTGAATTCGAAACACTTTTATTTTATTTTAAATTTGCCTTAATACATTACCCTTAACGAAAATGTATACAGAGGCGGACTGGCAATCTGTGCGTCCTGGAAAAGTCCAGAACAACAGTCCGGTAATGTGGCTGTCGAGCCCGAGATGTGGCCGAGGTGCATGGCATCTCAGCGTGGCACCTGAGATTCGGAGGTGCATTTCCAGAAGGCGCAGGGTGTTTGGGCAGCATAGGGCTTTTAGAAGAATGAAACGAAAACAGGAGAACAGGAGGGCAGCAACTGGAAATTTAGCTGAATTTATGTTTGGATTACTATTTATGTTATTAGTAAATTATAAAGTTTTAATAATTTAGAACTAAAATGTGTAAAAAACATATTACCATGAAAAAGAAAAAAAATGCGGAGAATATTTGCACTTTCCGCATTATTGTAACAGTTCTGTTGAGACTGATTCCGCGACTCCTGATCTGCATAAAACTGGTGGGTTACTGTATATGTTGTATATACTGTATTGTTTGTACCTCGGTGAAAACAAATGTACATATACAGTACTCTGTTTTCTGACAGTACCTTTTTTCTTTGCACAAATATTGCATTGTTTAAACTTACAGAGCATTTCTGTGCAGTTTTATACAACTATCTTCTCTATGACAGATTGCAGAGGGCATGGCTTACATAGAAAAGAAGAATTACATTCATAGAGATCTTCGTGCTGCCAACATCCTAGTGTCAGAAACGTTGCACTGTAAGATAGCTGACTTTGGCCTGGCCAGGATTATAGAGTCTGAGTACACTGCACAGGAAGGTATGAACATTATTCCTCCATTACTTCACTTGGGAATAAAACTGATCATGTTTAGTAAAATGCTGATTCATGTACCACTGGTCATTTCATTTTACCACAGAGGAGACCAGAAATTGTAACACATTCTTTTCTTTTTGTATATGGATGCCATAATTTACAAACCTTGGCAAGATGACCATATTTCCTGCTATAAATACAAAAAAGAAAGTTGGTAATAAAGGTTAAGTTCATATTAAAAACCGTCATAAGTGTTAACAGTATTCAGGATACATTACGCCTATTAAACTTGAAATCTACTTTGTGTGTAATTTTTGTTTGTTTTATTACATCATTTGAATGCACTAGCTAACCTTTACATTGTGGAAAAAACATTCACAAAGAATAGATGATTCATAAGTGCTTTGTAGTGATTAAGTTCTTATATAAGTTGAGTGTTTTTTTATCTCAAATTTTGTATGTAAATTAAGTTTTATGCACGTATGCACGTGTTTTCTGCAAGGTCTTCTAATTTTCTTTAGTTTAGGGAAATGGTGGTCATGGCCAACAGTAATATCCACCCTGACAGAATCAGAGTCAGAAAACGTTATTGATCCCGGAAGAAAATTGCTTATGCACAGACACACAGATAGACAGAGACAGGAACAATATGAAATAGAAAGTCGAAATAAATCCAATAAAACTTTTTATACAACATACACTGTGTTATATACACAAAAACTGGGGTGTAAATACTGTAAATTAGTAACTTACCGTTCAGGGAATTACTGGTAACACAAATAATGGTTAGGAGTATGTGGAGATCAATGGTATATAAGTAATATTGACAGAAGTAGTGATATTTCACATGGGAAGAATCTAGCACATAAGATATTGCACAAAATTATAATGTTTTAGCACCCAACACCTGGGGTTTGACATCTTACCCGTGTAAAAAAAATCCTCCCATTTTAAATAATGGTGCTAGGCAATGGTGGGGGGACTGGTCTCATGTGAAAGTAATGTTTAGTTATATCTTCAAATTAAAAGACATGCTGAATGTTGAGTTGTTAAAACGTAATCGATAAATGTTCATAGATAATGGATTGTGTCACTAGTACAAATGTAAAATATATTGGCGTGTTAAGAGCATCTAAAATAGCAGAAATACCTTGAAAGTGTTTGCTTAATCTCAAATCCACATTTAATTTGGAAAATTCATATCACTGTCATCACTTGAATGTGTTAAGCAGTTGTGTAATTTTAGTATATGAGATTTTGCTTGAGATGTTATCTGTACTGCAAACACGCAAAGACACACACACTCACACACACACACACACACACACACACACACACACACACACACACACACACACACACACACACACACACACACACACATTCCTTCATGCTTTTTTCTTTATCTCTTTGATTGATTAGGTGCAAAGTTCCCGATTAAGTGGACGGCCCCTGAGGCTATCAATTTTGGCACCTTCAGCATCAAGTCAGACGTCTGGTCCTTTGGTGTTCTCCTTACAGAAATAGTGACATATGGAAGAGTACCATATCCAGGTAACATGGAGGGTGCACAATAATGTATAATAATTAATATTAATAATGGAAATAGATTTTATAAGTGTTTTATACAACCCAAAGAGGAAAATAGGAAAATATGATACACGGCAAAAATTATAATAACAAAAAAAAAAAAACTTACATCACTAGATGTTGCCCAGGGACGTGTAGGAGTTTTGCTTTGATGTTATTCAGTAGGTGGCGTTATTCCTCAAGTGAATCTTATTGAGTGAGGATCATACACCTACTAGAGGCTGACCAATTCATAAAAAGAATTTTTGGCAGCCATGTAGGCTGCAATCATGCCAAATTAGATGTGGACTCAGCAACAGTCGCTTATAATAATTTCAATGCTTTCATTTGTATTTAGTAAAAGAACTGAGAACCTGTTGAATTTTTTTCAACTTGTTTGTTTTCTATTGTTTTTCACTTCACTGTACTGCCTGCTTTATAAAAGCCTAAACAGGTTTTCTGCTCATCAAATCTTTTTTTCTGAGGAACCAAACGTGGTTCCTTTGTGGCACCATTCACCTTTATTTTTACACCAGTACATATCTACTATAACCCACAACCTAGTTCACAGTTTTCTTCAGCTTTTAAATTCTGACACAAAAAAAAAGCCTGTGATTTGCTGCAGGCATGACGAATCCAGAGGTGATTCGTAACCTGGACAAGATGTACAGGATGCCATGTCCGGATGACTGCCCTGAGGAACTGTATGACGTCATGGTCTCATGCTGGAGAGAGAAATCAGAAGAAAGACCCACATTCGAATACCTGCAGGACACTCTCAATGACTTCTACATTGCTACTGAGGGCCAGTATGAGATGCATCCTTAGGATTCATGAATCCTAAGGATCATTCAAATAAATGGACAGATACACAAAAAGACATGAGGTATTACAGGACAAAATTGCTTGCCAAATTAAATGATACATGGATGCAGCACATGGTGAAAATGGGATATACATTACCTGTAAGTGGACCCATTCATGGATTTTATGGCTATATCACAACAAACTGCAGTTCATCCTTGATTTCCTATGGAGAATCACAGACCACTCTGGATGACTGTAATTCATGGTGACTTTACAGTTGATGTAATATCTGGTAGGTAAAACTGAATTTTTTAACCTAGCAAATACATTACATTGCATTAGAAGAAAAGGTGCAGCACTTATTGTATCACATAGCAACATTTTCTTTCGTTAAACCCATTACATTTCCACCAACATGCAATTTTCAGATTATATCACATTTATATACAATGCAAAAGATTAGTGTTTGCACCTTTTTTTCCTTATAGGTCTTTTCTAATGGTGGTTGCTCATCAAGTTGTTTTGACGTATCATCTTTTTCCTTTTGTGTTCCTAAAATGCTGTAGCTAAATGTCCTCAGGTCTTTACCATTGGGCTGGTCTTGCCCGGTTTGGTGTATCTGGAAATCAAGCACAGTTTTTGTTACTGTTCAGAACAGGACTGTAGCTACACGCAGGACTGATGCTTACGCAAGGTTAAAAAGCAAGGTATTGGTGTAATTTTTTATTTTATCTTTGTTATAACTGAAACCTGAGATATTGTACATTTCCTAATTTCCAAGCCATTTGTTAAGTGTTAATTTAAAATAAGGGTTATTTCTTTATGAATGAAAAGCATCGATTTCCACATATGAAACCAAAATATTAAAAAAGAGCTCAAAAGACACTGAAAATAAGCACTTATGCCAAGTTCAAGAGAAATAGAACCCAAACGATTATGTATAAAATGTATGTGACTGCGATGTACGTAACCATTTTCACACACTAGGCATTTAATCAGCATGGACACTCCTACTGCAAGAAAAGCTTAAAGGTAAAAGTAAAAGAAGAGGTCTTTAAAATGATCTGTGACCCAAACGAAAATGTCTTTATAAAATTTTTTTGATCGTGTAATCTTTGCAAATTCCCAACCAACATTTTTTGTTCAGCAAAATCCACACGGTTTATTTAGTTCAGTTCAGTACTTCTTTAGTTCTTTAGTTACTAACAAATAAAAAACAGATACTGGCTTAATATGTTCACTACCCGACACTCTTAAAAACAAAGTTGCCCAAATAGGTTTTTTTTTTGTGTTGTCACAGTACGACTACTTTTGGTTCCCTGAAGACTCTTTCACTGGATGTACAGTACTTTGCAAGTGTCTGAGGATCAATAAAATGTAAAGAATTCAAAATTCAATTCACATTGCCACAGTAAACAGAGGTGTCTATTTGGTCAATTTCTCCTCCTTGTGGAAGCCCAAGATTACTTGTGGTTACCATCAAATAACTGGAAGTAATGTGATGGCTGGAGGCAATGAGGAGAAATCTTGAACCAAAGCCGAGTAGCTCAAAAAATATAAACTATTTCCTATGAACAAAAGAAATCTTAATACTTTTTGCTACCGTCTTGTTTGTTTGCATTTATTGTAATGTTCTAAATGGTTTTGCAGGCATACAAATAAATGGCTTTAAACATTTTACATAGGTGCCTAAGACTTTTGAACAGTACTTTATCTTCAAAGACTAAAGTTTTTGGTTGAGACATGTATAAATAACCTTTCTGAAGCTTGAAGAACCTCCACATAATGTAAAAATCCCTTATTTAGAGTGTATGCCTGGAGGAGACATTGTGGAAGTGAATTCTGGAAGAGAGTTAGGCCAGTCTTAGACTTTGTGTAGTTATGAAGGCAGGAAGATGTGTGGGTCAAATTAGTGTTCAGGGCACACCTACCGCACCCCTCTCTTCTCTCTCTTCCCCATGAGGCTGAAACAAGCTTGCAGATAAGTGAGCGAAAAAGACACCAACACCCTAGAGCCGGTCCTGAGGTTTCCTGCTCAGCTAAAACAGGAAGCAATGAGTAAGCATTCTTCTCATACCATTGCCAGAGAACACACTCGCTCACCAGCGATAAGAGCGGCCTGGCTTGGAATTACAAACAGTCATGGAAGCCTTTACTATACTCAACCTTTTGGGGAAAGAACTTCAGGTGTATACTTAAGAAAATGCACTCGAGATTGTGTTTGCTGAACTCACAATGCTGAGACATCTGCACTGTGTCACAGTGATACTCAGGGGATTTGAGCACCAGTGAGGGTGCCCTCATTGACCTCACTCTTGAGTGCTAGTGCATCTGAGCAATATGTTCCTATTCGTTTAGTCTCTCTTCAAAGCCTACTATGTGTATGGTTTGAGGCATTTGTGAAGCAGTGCTCCACCAGCCAGGCTAATGGTTTGATCTGTTAAGCTGTGTGCATTCCACTCTCATACTTTTTAATGATGTTACTTAATCTACTTTAGCGAGCAAAGAACAGCTCTGAACAGCAGTGCCTTCTGACTAAAGGACGATTAGAAGAGCTACAGATAAATGTGTGTGAGTGCACTTGTTTATTTCTGTGCGGTGTGTATGTGTGTGCATTCCTCGATGGATAACATGAAGAGAGGGGTGAGTGTGCTCAGTGACTTTACAGCTAGTGCCAGCTCCATGATTACGGACCTGATAAATGCGGCACATTCCCAGAGCCAATTATTCGAATGCGTCCTCGCACATTGCTTATCTGTAAAAACTCACTCAATTATAATGATTACAGGGAAGCATCTTCTTTGAAATATATACAATGACCATTGCTTTGATTTAAGCATCCGGGTGAGCTTTTCCCAAGAAGCTCAAGAAACTGTTTAACTTGCATTGCATTTTTTCCAGGCTCAAGTATTCATTATTCAGCATCTGCGGAAAGGCATGTGGCGGCAGAATTTTGAAGCCAGAGTTTTCACAGACAATCTTAAAGCCTTTAATCCCTAAAGGCCTGTTTGTCGCACCATGCAACAGTTTCTCACTTTCATAACTGGATATTATATTGCTTTCATGGTACTAATCAAAAAATTAATCCTCTCTAGGGAAAATGGTCTTGTTATTATTATGAAGGTCCATCAAGTTGGTTTTGACTCTCGGCATCAAAATGAGCTATTTTCGTCAGAATAACTTGCATTCTTTTTGGGTCTTCAGGCCTCGTCATAGGGTTTTTTTTCTTTTTTTTCCTTAACCTTTTACTGTTACAACCACAGTTATCTTTTCTGGGTTGTCAGGACTTGGAGTAAGAGGTGAGGCTTGATTTGGTCAAAAGCCTTTTCTGTTTAAAGTACTCTCAAATGTCTAAATATTCAAAGGTGTCTGTATTTTTTACCTCAATGCTTTGTTTAGTTGTGACAGCTTTCATATCCATAAAGATCCACAGAACAGACCAGCACCTGGATAATTCTGATCTTTGTTCATAGAGATACATCATTAGGCTTAAAGATCATCTCAATCTCCTTTTTTGTTTCTTGATCGATTGTTTGGCAATTTTGAAAAACTAATAAAAGCTGCCGAGAACTTCTGCAAATTTATTTGATGGTAAGTATATTAGTTGTTGTCATAGCTGTTGTTTCGTGAGGTTGAGCTGACGTTCCATCTTTTCACTTTGTTCTTGAATGTTTTTTTTACAAGGGCCTACAGATCTTACTGGCTTTCTATAATAAGTTTTGAATCATCCACTTATTGAAGCTTAGAAAAGTTTCTACATCCTGTCTTTAGTCATCTTCCTCCAGTCCTGCTTCTCTTAAATGTTCAGCTGAATAAGTAAGTTGTTTGTGTGAATCAGTCGATATAATTGTCATGACTGTAGCTTAGTGTAGAGGCTCATTGTTAGAACAATAATGTGCACAGATATATATTCAGATATTCTCAAGATATTCCATAATTGAACAGTCAAGGGTTTTGCTGTAGTCAACAAAACACTTATTGACTTCTTTAATGAATTCTTAAACCTTTTAAATTATTCAGCATATATTAGAAATGATGTCTCTTGTTTCTCTAAATCCCATTTGCACATCTGGCAGACCTCTTTTAATGTCTGAATTAAATAATTTCATGCATAATTTGTTGTTCAGATTTGTTGATATTACTTGGTCAGCACTTCAACCAAATCTTTTTCAGAATGTTACATGAATTCAAAGGATTCTAAATAATACTAGGAAAGGGTTAGCTGAACCTTTTTTGGTGCTATATAGTTTTATTTTTAATTGGCCCTTTACAGAACCATCATAGATAAGAACCATTTAACCCTATAAAGAAGCTTTTGTGCATTAAAATATAAATGAACAAATGTAACATTGAGTGTAATTTTCTGTTAGTGAGTATGATATGAAACACTCCACAACTAGTTCCGATCATCACAATCCTGATGAAACAGTTCAGCATTTCACATCAAACTGCTCTAAATAATGCGTATCTTAATCAGTTACAATTCCTCAATTCCTCAAATTGAATAATACTGCGGAAGGGGACGCCATCTTTATCATAGATCATTTCATAGATCACTCATTTACATTTACAGCATTTAGTAGATGCTTTTATCCAAAGCAGCTTCAACTTCCTAACTACAGGGGACAGTCTCCCTGGAGCAACTTGTGGGCAGGAATCCAGTGATGGTGTGCTGAAGGTACAATTTGGTACAGAGGCAAGTATTCTACCTACTAGGCCACCACAACCACCACAACCTCATTTTCTCCACATTTTCATATCAAAGATGCAGGTAGCAGGGAATACCATCAGGAAATGGGAGAATAAATATTCTACCTTACACTCTCAAATACTCAATCCACTAGCAGACGCAGACTCTTTTATGGTGCATTATAATACTCATTAACAAATGTATTAATAACCATTTAATGTTAAACTTTAAATAAACTTTCTGTTATGGAGTGTGTGATGAAATGTTCAGATCCTGTCACCATAAATCTGAATCAGTTCTGTAATGGAGCATTTCAGCATTACACACCTAACTACTCTGAATAACTTTGTGTGTATCACTGAGTTGCACATTTATTTGAGGGGATATGTTTTGAAAATCCTACATTTCCATGTCAAAGATGCTGGTAGTAACTAAGCAGGTTGTATTGTCAAGACATTTGAGAATAAACATACTAACTGACACACTATGAACTAAAATGCTAACTTTTTATAGTGTAGAATCTGTTGATAGTGCACCTAATAATGCTAGCTAATTAACACGAATATAAATATCAATAAAACAACAACCCTGAAAAAAGCATAATTTATCTTGGCATGATATTCTATGAGGAGAATTTTGTAATCCATAGTGCATATGCCCAACAGAGGGCAGTAGAGCACAAGCCACAGAGGTTGTACGTTGCTTTAAATTGAAAGCTGGATGTCAAAGCAGGGACTGTTCTAACACGGAACGCACTGATCATCCAGTTTCATGTGTGAAGAAAATCTCTGAATTGCCTCTATTTCATTAGTCATTATATGTTCAAAATAACATGAAATATACAGAATGTTCCCAGACATTTAGCGTAGAAAATTAGATTTTCAGAAAAGCAGACATTATTTCAGATTACACTGTATCACTAAAAAAAAAAGTTAATCTAATGTGTTATAACAATGTGAGTTCTAAGCTTTGAGTTCTGATTTAATCATCATCTAAATGTAATACTTTCTGGTTCCTGCACTACAGTGAAGCCATCAGCAAGTTCCTCCCAGAGAGTGGGTCGGACTAACTGGCCATTAGAAAGAGAGAGCTTTGACATGGTGAGAAAGGTCGGGGCATAATCAGCCCTTCATGTCTTCTGCATCAGCCTTCAGAGAAATCACAGCTTTTAGCACAAAACACCCACAACCCTTCCCCCTCTGGTTGGAGCCATCCATCTCCCCTGAGCTACACAAGCTAAAATGAGTATACATCAGTACTGCTGGCTCTCATGTATTTTCATTTCAATTCTGCATCCCTGCCCCATTCCATACTTATCGCAAAACTACTCATCTTATGATTACCAGATGTTGTGATCTTAATGGGTGTTGTTTTCTATACAGGATCCACTCACATATTTTCTTAAAGGAATCTAATTTACCCAATTTTCCACCTACCTTAGATGTTGTTGATCAACAAGACATGTTTAAAGACTAACATTTGCTTTTTTAGTTTGGAAGGGATTGTCACGTTCCCCTCCTGTGTGTGTTTGGAGAAACTGAGAGCACCAGATGAAACCGCCATACTTGACTTGATTGAGT
>JBBPDB010000153.1:8719165-8744362 GCA_037974465.1 Brachypetersius altus | reverse complement strand
CCACGCGAAGTGGCTTCTTCTTCTGGCATGCTGGTCGTCGACGTAGCACAATACTGCCCCCACTTATTGTGTGGTACTGCAATGCAGAGGGGCGTTTAATTTTCAAATTATTCGCGCGATCAATTTATTTTAAAGTGTTATAGAAAATAAATTAACACAAATAGTTAACGCATTATTTTTAACAGCACTAATAAGTACATTTTCACCAAATTGTTAATATCAGCACATTACATTACTAGAGCGACAGTGCTCAAACTTTTGTATATGACTCTCTCTAAGTTTCTGCTTTAGTATGAGACTGTTCATTCAGGCCATATAAAGAGCCTCTACAGAAACTCAAAAAAGTAAAAGTGCAAGTCATGGAAACATAAAGGGGTCTTTGAAGCAATGCATGGAAGAACATTTCTGGAAGATAATTTATTCAGTCTCAAATTCTGAGTAGCCATGAGGGCAGAAAGATAAGCATTTAATGCAAATAATCCAAGCATCATACAGTTAAGACAAAAACCACATAGGAACATTTCTTTTTCCACCTATTCTCTTAAAAATAAGTGTTAAATAAGAATAATAAACATTATCTTGTTTTAATAAAATGTTTTTATCAATATTGTGTGATTATAAGCTTTTAAAAGAGCCCCCACATAATGTAAAGGTTCTATATTATTATGTTTGTTTATTTTGTTTAAGATTTTGTTGGTCCAAGTCAGGAACCCTGTTCTTGTACACAACAATACATTTAAAATCTTATTAAGTCATGTTTTATTTACATGGGAGTGTTTTGCAAAGGAAACCAAGCTAGCTTTTATGGGAGCTTGTATATTTTAACATAATGAACAGACTGTCATTCCACTGAGTGTAATATGAAGAGGGCACAGGACTTTGAATATAAAAATGTGTTTTACGTACAGTGCACTGTGTAATGAACACATTTTTATATTGCACATATTTGGTCAAAGCTAAGTTGTTAAGCATACCTCTTTACTGCAAATATCTAATTACATCCTACTCATCTTGTATTTCATTAATGTCAAGTACACAATCAGACTCTAATGTAAGGTCTCAGTAACCTTTTACAGTGTGCCTTAATTATAAGTTATAAGTTAAATTTATATTTATATATTTGTTATATTTCAGCTTCAGATCGGTTGTTTTGTTGATGAAATACATTATCTTCTATGTTCTGTACACTAGTGAAAAGATACAGAAATAATTACGGCCTTTGGCTTTACTAGGGTGTGAGAAATTGGTGAAACTGTTACACTTGGCTTTAGGGAACAGTGTTGCCCCGGAGGGATAATTGCAGCTTCTGAAGCGCTACAGTGATCAAACAGTCTGGAGCTCCAACAGCGTGTTTAGCTTGAGTCAGGATCAAATCCACACTAAAATCCACACAACAAGATCGAACATCCAGCAGAGACAATTCTGGGGGCTCAGAGCTGACCCCTTCCTGGAATGCATTCCAATGTGCTTAGTGGCATTTTGATCTCTGCAGTGAGAAAAAAATAGATAGACTGTCCCTAAATTTCAATAGTACTTTAAACATACTTGCATCAGTTTAGTCTCACCAGGGTCTTGACTGGGTCCAGGATATTGGACTACAGTCATAAACATTGTTAAAATTTTTGAGATAAACAGAATGTATTTATATTAGAGGTGGGCATAGATGAATTTTTTTAATGCCGTTAATCTCATTGGAATCTTAACGTTAACGGCCCAGCACTAATTTATATTCAGTATACCTTATAAGGATACATAAATTATGTCCTCCTGAGACATGTCCCATTCATTTATGTCCTTTATAGTGGACACCTGTATCTTCCTTAAGTATTTGGAGATACCCCATCAAACCCTATAGTGTTCTGTAGAGGACATCCTGGGCTTTCCAGTGATGTGTCATGTGAGGGGTTTGCATGCTGGGAACAAGGACTGCAGTGGCAAGACATACAAGAGGGGCACTAAATGCAAGTAAATGCACATAAAAAATGCTTCCGGGATCACACCTAAAATACCCAGAGGTTGTTCTATGACTTACAATTCACTGTTGAACTAAAATACACGTTTTGTGATACAGAATTTTATTCAGTGTGTTCTTGGGTTAATATCACTTTTTCATTTTCTAAATTCAGTGCTATTTTCACACGGAAATCATCCTGTTGTCCTCTACAGTGGACATGCTGGGAAATTAAAATAAAATACATATTTAAAGAAATTTAAGGCCCAAATTGTAAGACACATTTTTTCTTTGGTTCTCAGGAGGATAGAAAATACACTGCCACAACCTTCACTTGTTCTCAAAGCTAGAGCGCTGTCTCCATTGTTGGCTGGACTCAAATTAAACTCAAATTAAAATTAAATGACAGAAAAACTGTCACGTTGTCCTGATCTTCAAGCTTGTTGTGGGTTTTCTTACTTGGTCTATTTAACAATGTTGCTTGATAGATAGTATATCTAATGTGTATGTATATTTACTGCAGGACAGACAAGTTGCCAGTAGCCTTGTCGTTAGGGAGTTGTCCCTGTGATCAGAAGGTTGTGGGTTTGGATTCCAGGACTGCCAGTGGCACCACTGAGGTACCCCTGAGCAATGGACCGCCTCCATGTGCAGCTCCCATGTGCTGCATTTTTGGCTGCCCACTTCTTCACTTGGTGAATGGAGAAAAAGAATTTAACATTGCTGTGGTGTGTTCAGACTTGGTATGCCTGACCAACTAGTAACCAGGGAAACTACAAGGCTGTTAAACTACTAAATAGAAATTAGTTACATATTTTAATTAAATATACAGTGGGTCCTCGGGTTACGCCACAGTTCTGTTACTACAACAGGGATGTAAACCGAATTTTGGTGTCAAAACACACCCTAGCCTAAGACACTTATCTATCCTAACACAGCTGTATAATCATAATCTACCACATAACACAACTAAACCACAGAAAAAGGAAAAGGACATAAATATACTGGTACACTGTACTGAGGGACGCCACATTATTACGGATTCATCCAAGTAGTCCATAAGTACGATACTACTGTAACGGCTTAAGCTGAAACACTCGTATCAATTTTTAAATGATTTTCTGGGAGTAAGCATCGTAACTCAAGACATTGTATGTCAAGACTTTCATAACCCGAGGACCCCATGTACTCTTATTTAAGAGCCACAGCCCCCTGCCATAGCTATGGATGATCTCAGCCCCTGCAGTCATGGCCCCTACCAGTGGGATTCATCCTCAATACCGTTTTAAGCACCTTTTCAATTTCTGTACTAGCTAAACAGAAGCTCAAGTGACCCATAAATAATGACTCAACAATAGTATTCATTTCTGCAGTAGTACTTGCTCACAAATCATGGCAGTCTTATGCAATCCCTTTTAAATGGTTCTCTCAAATAATTAAAAAAAGGATATTCCTGATTTTCATTCTAAATCTGAAGCTTACATGTCCATTCTGGCCTTATTATCTTATTTGTTAAGTTAATATTATACACAGCATAACTGATTCCTCATTAGTTTCACATTGTATACAGTTTTGCAATGTTTGTGTTTTTGTTCATGTATGTACTCTAACAACAACATCCAGCATGCATTTTCCAAAAACATACAGTGGCTGAGCACCCACCACCTCACCCATAGTGCTAAAAAAATCCTGATTTTTAGCTCACAGGTGACATTTGGCTTCTTAAAAGAAACATTAGTTTATTTCTGTATTAGGACACCAGTGGGGGGAAAAATCAAACGCTCTGTACACAAGTATCCACCCCCAAGCACTTGTAGATTTGAACTTCCTCCCACGTTAAAGGTACATCATCAGAAGAGGGCTTTTCTATTCTTCAGACTGAAAAATCTCACTTTAGAGACTGTAGAGAGAGGTTTACGATAGATGAAACAATATTTATCTTTAGCTGGAGTGTCCCTGTGGCTCAGACAAAGCAATTGTTTTAGGTTTATTTGTGTCATGCTGGTTTTTCTCCCCCAAAAAATTGTACTGCAAATTTTGCTTGGCCATCTAATTACACTGAAACAACTCTGGCCAAGACCAAGTACATTCCAATACAAAAATTAGTTTCTCATTGCCCCCTGTTTGCCTTGTCTTGAAATGGAAGGTGTGAAAGATGTCGCACTGTTGGATGCCATGCCAGTGCAATAAATGCGCTGGACTGTTTCAGCAAGTATGAATCACAAAACCACCTTTGGACTATAGTCTCTAATTGCAGCCTTGCTGAGAAGTACGTCAATTCACATAATAATAACATGAGGGTGTTTTGTAGTGGGTTGGCAAAGTCATACTCAATTATATGAGTGCTTATTTATTTTTAGCAGAACAGACAAAGTTGACATTTCACTAGGTACTGCATAGATAAGACACATTTTTGTGAACATGTACTTCAAAACATATGAAGAGAAGCTTCCTTCTGCTGCTTTGAGCATGGGGCAGTCAAATTTGCAGCAAGAGTTCAAGGCCTTTCTGCGCTACCTCTGGGAATGTGCCTGCCCGGGCACTCAGGACGCCTCTTGAAGAGCAGCTAATGTGCTGCAACGAGCCCATATCCCACGATTCAGCCTGACAGGATGACTGTGCCCCATGTGGCTTCATGCTTTTTACTGTACTCAGTGTCTTACCCAGTGTGACCTGTGTTGGGTTGATGGTGTGTTACATAAGAGATCTGAGCACGCTTGACTCACTTGGTTGGGATGTTGTTGCCATAATAAACTCTTAAGGACAGTATGTAGAAGAAAAATCTGGCAACAGAAAGAAAAGATATAATGAAAGTTCTTATCATAAACTGGATTTATTATCTGAGGAGCTAGATGATGCCATTAAACTATTAAACATCAATCACTCTGGCTGACAGTAGAAATAAAGTAAGCTTGGTTCAGCATTATAAAAGACGAGTTTAATCTGAAACATTGTACAGTACAAACTAACATTATCTTTATAAATGTCATAGATAGTGGATGATGGCTTGCTAAGAGCAATATCAAGATTCGTCGCATCCCCGATCACAAAAATGCCTGTATACCCCTGACCAATCCAATTAGCCTTTATTTAGTGTAACCCTGAATGTTTGAAACTGAGAGGACTGCTATAACTCATGTCCACTTCTGTCCAAACAATCATTTCCTGCATCAGCACAGGGTTTATGCCCAGCCATTCATCATAGTTTATTCTCTGCTTGCTGCACATCTTCTGTAGGTATTTATAACTCAGAGAATAAAAGCCCCAAGGACCAGTGGCTGCGGTTGTAAACTACACATGCATGAGACAAAACATTTGTATTACTTGTCAGAGGAATACATACATGATTAAAGCGATATACGGATAGCCGTTTTACAAGGTCGTATGTATTTCAAAGTGTAATTACCCTGAGGTAATTAAGTTGAGCTCATTATTATGGTTATTATTCACCCATCAAAGTTGGGTGGGTTCTTTTAAAATGTATTCTAGTACTGATCACTGATTTCCTGTTAAAATTAGGATCTGTAACCCAATCCAAAAGATTACTCATTTATAGTAATATAATCTGATTTTGCTGTTGCTTCTAGATTTTTAAACAAAGTCTAAAGTAAAGTGGACATTTTTATCACGCGTGAACACACCACAGCACAGCATACAGTGTGAAATTGTTCTCTGCAATCAACCCATTCACCAAGTCAAGCAGGGGGCAGCTAAAGATGCAATGCCCAGAGAGCAGTGAGGACAGTATCTTTCTCAAGGTACCTCAGTGGGGCTGTAGGCAATGCTGGACAACCTTCTAATCACAGGGGCTGCTCCCTAATCACCAGGTCACCAGCTGCCCCTAAAGACAAGGGATTATCTTTGCAGACTTGAACAAAAAATGAGATAAAAAGAAATGCAACAAACCCTACAAGCTTTAAATGTCTGGATTCAAGCCACATATGCAGCAAGTAGTAAATCCATTACTAGAAAGTGTGCGAATCACTTCCCACTAACATAACTCTGCAGAGGTAATAAGGATTATTGTAATGATGATAGTGGGATAAACAAAGCAACTTGTGAAGCTTTAGGTGAGAGTGGTATTAATGCTGCTATTAATTACTAATTTTAAAGTGTCTGATTATAGTAATTTACTATATTACTGGTGGCTCAGCAATAATCTCAGCTGGTGGCCTAGTGGTTAGGGCATTCGCCCTGTGATCAGGAAGTCGCGGGTTCAATTCCCAAGACCACTAGGCACCTCTAAGGTACTCTGAGCAAGGTACCGTCCCCACACACTGCTCCCCAGGCGCTGTGTTCGTAGCTGCCCCCTGCTTCACTTGGTGAATTGGTTAAATGCAGAGGTTGAATTTCGTGCTGTTCACACTGTTTGCTGTGGTGTGTTCACGTATGACTGAATTGTCACTTTCAGATGCAACTATGGGACAATATCACTCTATTAATAACACATTTTATGTATACCTAAAGTGCTACAATGTTGAAAAACATTTACAAAAGCATAACTAAGGACATGAAGAGCAAACATACAAGAAGGCTGTACACAGTGCACACAGGTGTGACAATTAATTATTCAAACATTAATAATTAAACTCACAAAAAACAATAAAGATAATAAATGAATAAAAATGTCTCATGACACTTAAAAACCAAAACACCGGCATCAAAAAGCCAAGACTTGTCAACCGGAAAAAACTAGCAAAACTGTTTGTGGTGATTGATAATTGGAAGCAGATGCTGGTGGTAAGTAAACCAGTGATGTTGGGCCTATGTACAGTTTATGACACACAAACTATTCTGCTACACGTAATATATTTGCCCCAGTGCAATTATCTATAAAGGCCTAGAAGACATTGCACCAGAGGTCAATATATTTTATGTTCGCTCTTTTTCAGCCTGTAATGAACAGCAATATCCATCCCCCCAGATACAGCATGGCCCTTTCCATCACATAGACACTCACACACATTTGCTGTTAATGTAGATCCTCATTAAAATACTTGGTGTCATTCATGTGAGCTGTAGACCCTCTGATGTCACAGCTGGTTTTCACTAAGGGGACAAGTGTCCCTTGCATTCCTATTAATGATTATGGAGCTGAGCCAGCCCTTTCTGTCAGGCTTTCACTACACCCTATTTACACCACCTTGACAGACAGGCCCAGCCAGGAGTCTTGTGTTATTGACCTTGCTTCTTTCAGTGTATAATCATGGATTGAAAGGAAATATTGACAACTTTCTGTCACACCCCTGACCTTCCTTGGTACCATTACCCAGCATTGATTAGTTCAAAAACTAAAGTGTGATTTCTCCGGGTTTGCACTGCATAGTTGTGGAATGTGGGTCAGGGAATCACAAAGCAAGATGAGATCCTTTTAAAGGTTTTATGTCTTCTGGAACAAAACTGAACACATTTAAAGAGTCTGTAAGGCCTTTTCTCTACCATCTCAAACAAGACTTCTTTGTCTATGTGAGTAACACACAAATATATAAGAGTCACTGAAAAATAAAGCTGTCAAAGGTTCTTTGTTTGTTTTTGTCTGAAAAGGTGTAACTGAACATATCTGTTTGTGTCTTATATAGCTTTTGGTAGGATTTACATATATCTATTTTTTTTGTCAAGTGCTTTTAATTGGTTCAATTTAAACAAAATTCTTAACGGGTAGGAAAAGTTAAAGTATAGATTTATTTTTATACATGAGCAATTATATCAATTATACTACCCACATACTACCATTTGAATTGGTGAACTAAAGAAAATACATTTAAGGGCATTATATTTACATGTAAAAGGGCTACTGACCTTGAAAGTCACTTGGTGTGTATCTTCTTATGATATCCTAACCACTCTTTCTTAAAAGCAAGCCAAAGCAATTTGGTTGTAGTGCATGATATTTGAGGAAGTTAGAATTCAAGAACATAAGTTTTTCAGTGAGTTGAATACTTTAAGAGCTGCTCTATTTTGCAATAAAGTAATCCCCCGCTTTTTGCAAGGGTTACATTCCAAGAGCACCCATATATAGTGAAAAACTGCGTTGTTGTGTTTCGGTAAAATAATGCCCCCAAATATGCTCTCAGAACTCTTTAATTTAATTTTAAGCTCTGTTTAATGCATTACCCTTAAATAAAATGTAAAGGTAAATAAATAATCAAAATCAAAAAATCTTTTTGCTTAAAAACCCCTTAGCATTATAAGTTAGCATTCGAAATGTTGAAATAACTCTCTCGACCCGCAGGGCACAGCTTACTAATACTAAATAAACTGAGACAACTGTTGAAAATTGAGGGGGAAAACACTAACAAAAGGGTTTAAAACACTACCATATGAGGACAAGATACGTAGCAGTCATGCTACATGCTGCAGCAGGCTTCTGCTTCTTCTTTTTATGGCGGTTGACAACTTTTCAGGGTATTACCACCACCGCTGGACTGGTTCTCAGAAGTAATACAGTTTGGTTCTCCGAATAAAATCCATGTTAGACTCAATCCACGTAAAACTAAGGGGTTACTGTATATGGTGTGTAGGACTAAACTGCAATAGGTTACTTATGATTGTATGATTGGAGATTTGCTTGAAATTTTTAGACTTTGGGAAGCATAAATACCTACAGTGAATTCTACTTTGATGTGTAGGACATTTTGTTATAAACTGTGACAATATTGTAGTATTTATTAAATTATTCAATTGGAAAATTATAAATTTGGACACAAAAATTGAAAGTCATATATTTAATATATAACGTTTGCAAATGGTGCTTGGGATAGATACAGAATTGTAGTGAAAATGTTTAGCTTATGTTTAATCTAGCAGTAACAGCAATTTTTTTTCACAAATATACAAATCAGAACTGAGATCCCATTAGAATTGCAAATTTTCCTTGTTTGTTTGTCTTGGGTAACAACAACAGTTTAAGCTGACAATTCCACTAAACACAGTGAGACCTCTGTGTTTGGAACTGTTGCATAATGAGCAAAATATAATATAACAAGCTGTTGCATAATTCAGTAAAGTGAGGGCATTTACTGTAGTTGTCACTTGCTCATCAGATTGGCCAAGGCAACAGAAGCAGCGTTGTCCCTTTTTTGCAGTCACCCACACAAACACATAAAGTCCATTAGAGCACTGCTTGGAGGATCTGTTGAAAAATGCCAGTGCTAAAGTACACAGTTATGGCCAGTTCACCAACTTTCTATTTTCTCCCTGGCCCTGGCAATAGAGGCATGCTCCCTGACATTGAATCTGTCACTGTGTGCTCTCTGCCTAGGAGTTTGCCTTTTGTGAGACTAATTATCTTGTCTATTGCCTGCTAAATCATGATCGAGCACCCAGCAGCAGGGATGGAAAAAGGGGTGAGAGAAAACAGAAATAAGAAAAAGACAACACAGGACACAGTGCCCAGAATTCAATCAAGCTCTATCACAAAATGCAGTGCAACCGAAATGCAGCAGTGAAGAGAGGATTCCTCCTTAATCTCATTGCTTTTCCATTTCTCCTATATTGTGCTTATTGAGTTTATCCAGACTGATAAGGTTTGATTGAATTCCAATGCCTCCGACCAGCCAAAAAAAGAGATTTCCAAAGGAAATTTGTTTACCACTTTGCCATGCAACAGCATCACGGAAGCACACTTTTAGCAAAAAGTGAAATTATTCTGCAGCTGAGCAATATACTCATATATGTGATGAATTGCATCACACAAGATGTATGTCCCATTACAAACCCTGTACAATTTTTTCTGGTTCATTAGATTTAGTGCAGCGCAGGGTGTGAAATGTTAAATGCTGAATGTATGAGATATATAAGAAAAAGTGAAATATTCTGTATTGCTATAAGGAGATATTGTGATATTATATTTTTGCCATATTGCCTACCAATATAATACCAAAAGGTTTCTTTGGTACTACTATATGGAGCCCTTTATGAAGTTCTATATGTTTCTCCATAGTCATTTAACAGTACAAAGGACAATCAAATCTATGCCTGTATACGAAATATATGAGTAAGGAGTCCCCTTTTATTAAAAAATAGTCATTACAATTTAGAAAAGCATAGCATGTTGTGGTACAAACGAGGATACTATGCATAAATTATCATTATTTGCAGTCTAGATAATCAGCTGAAAGTATGAGTCTTGTTCCTGAATGCATTAAATACAAGAATTTTCTCATTTGGTTATACTGTATATGTTCAAAAATGGGCTTTACTCATTTCAGTGTTATGACAACCTTTAATTTAATAGTAAAAAGGCATTTTGCTTTTTATGTCAGCTGTTATTCTATTCAAACAAAATTGTTAAAAATGGATATACAGCATTTTGGAATTAAATGCCTTCAGTTTTTTGTAACATCACTAGATTGTTTTCCTAGAATATGATCAATGCCTGTTTGTGTGAGAATCAACATCAGCTGCATCCGTTTTCTCTTCTTTGTGCCAAACTATACGTCTTAATTGAATACCCTCCACAATCATATTTCACTCTATGTTCAGTAGACTTACACACAGAACCAACAACAGCTAATCAGTAATCTGTACTGAAGTGTTCAAAGAGACCCTCCCAGAATCCAGAATTGCATTCAGAGCTCTATATTCTCCTTATCTCTTTCCCCAGCATCCTAAGACAGCTCAATTTAAATGAGTGGAGACAGAAACAGCAAGGAAAAAAAGGAGTCTTTAAATAAGACTGACATTTACACTCATGTGAACAGACAAATGCACTTGAACCTTGGGTAACAGGTTTTAAAATTGATTTTGCCTATGTCTCTTACCTTTGGGGGCTCTCAGAACATAAGCCATGGCTTCGCACCAAGCACCATTACACCGAAAGAGATTTGCAAGCTTATGCTTGAGACCTCCATCACAAAACTGTAGCCTCCACTTAAGCAGTGGAGTATTTAATTCTGAGAGAAATAGAGATTAAAATCCCATAACACATCTTGGAGTGTTTTGTTGAAATTACTTTGTAAAAAAGGTCTGAGAACTCAGGGAGCTCTACAAAGTGGGGATGGGGGTGGAGGTGTAGGGGTGTTTATGGCAGCAGGTGGAAGTTTTACATTCTAAAGACACTCTGCCAGATTGGATAGCATTCTTGGCAAGAACCCCATATACTCTGGGGAGGGAAGACCAATAAGCAATGGATGCACTGCAACATATTTTAAAGCCATAGATGCCTGTTGTTTTCCAAGAAATTGTAATGGCTTGTCCACAACGCTAATGAAATTCTGTCTAATAGGCATCTTGGCATGCTACTTTGTCATGGATAGAATACATTAAACCATGTCCTGCTGTTAGAATAATATTTTAAGGCTTGTTGTTTTAAAACATAGAGATTAATTGTTAATAGCATGTTTAAAGTCATTCTAATTATTCATATCGAAGTGCCCATCCAGGAGTGTGCATATTCGTTTTATTTATTTTAGTAGCATAGTGAAAAAGTAACAAGTCACACAAGCTAAAAATAGTAGGCTCTTCTTGTTTATTTCCCATTACATCTTTCTTTCATTGCAGTAGGATTGTTCACGGCCAGAGCTGTACATTTATTTCTACTTGAAGGTCAAACTTGATTGTATATTGATTTTGTTTGTCTGTGTGTATATATATATCCAGAATACATTTTGGATGACTCCATGGTTTATCCACATAAATACAATAATAATGAAATCATTCTAATGTTTCTTAGACCGCCCTCCAACTCCAGTAAATGTGTCAGTCATGAACCTGAGAGCCGACTCAGCAACAGTGTCATGGGAGGTTCCAGAAGGTGATGTCATCATTGGCTTCTCTATCCTCCAACAGGTGAGTGCTGTAACTCACGTTCAGATACATTTGTGGCTTGGATACCCTCATTGTTTCCTTTCTTTAAGGTCCAAACAGCTGACAGTTTTTATTATTTTTCAAATGTCATGGAAGAGGATGATTTCAGGAAAGTCATCTTTAAATGTATGCGATTCTCTAAGATTAATTTCTCATTTTACACTTAATGGCCAAAGGTCTGTCAATGCCTACTCACCAGTGTTTCTTCTGAAATCAAGGGTATCAACAGTGTGTTTGTTTCTGGTTGATTTATCCTATGCTTTATAGAAGAACTTGGAACATTGGTGTGAGATTTTTTCATTATTTAGATTTAGGTTTTCCATTACTACACTCCATACAGGGGCGATGTCTGATTGAGGTATGGTATAAAGTCCCAGAATATAGAAATAATTGGCAAGGACTTTAAATCTGTCAGTGCTTTATTTTGAAGAATGCCATTGATGCTTAGATTTCTCCATGCATTATTCAAGTGCGATTATTCCCTGTAAATGACAGAATGCATTCCACATCCAACCAATTACAGATAGAGCTGTACATCACGTTACGCAACAGGCTCTCGCTCTCATAATAGCTTTATGAGTTGTGTTCTTGGATAAATGTATTATTCATTACTGAAGAACTTAATGAGAGCCTCCATCAAACTCCTCAAAACACCTAAAGGCTGCCTCAGGGTGTGAATGTAGGCTGAAGTGATTTGAACCCATTTAGAGAACAGTGCTGTTTCCACAAATGTGAGCAGGCTAAAGTGAAAAAGCCATATTGTGTATATAAGGCTTTAAAGAGCACTTTCTGGATGTGCAATTATGGTGCATTAAGAAGAAAAATCCCTTGCCAGGCAATAAAACATGAAAGAAAAAAGCAGTAATGGAGCAGCTGATACTGGTTCACTCCAGTTTACCAAACTTAAGTTGCTGACAAGAGTTTACTTCAGTTTACCAGACCCAATCTGAACGAATGCAACACTGGCCGGAAGCCTAAGGTTCGTGTTTTTTTCTCCTAACAGAATGAGGTGTTGTGATCTTGGTAATGCGATAGAAAAGGTGGTTTCTACATGATTAGCTATAGCACAACAGGACAGAAAAGTGCTGATCAAGGCTTTCTCCATTTTCTGCTGTTTTAGAGGCAAGATGGCCACGTGCAGCGGTTTATTCGGGAGGTGAACACCACCAGCAGGGCCTGTGTGCTTTGGGACCTGGAAGAGGAGACAGACTACATAGTCCAGGTCCAGTCTATCGGCCTGTATGGAGAAAGCCAGGCCAGCAAGCGTACCCATTTCAGAACCCTCAAGAAAACAGACCTCTTCCCTTCCAACAGCTCCAACCAAGGTACTGTACGCTTTCCCAAAAAAAGGATTTATGATTGTAACTGTGGAACAAAATATAGAATCACTTTTTTTATTCTTTGACTTTTCAGAAGCTAAGACTTTAGAAGTGGCTGACTGGTGATATACAATATTTATATTTTTTATGGTCATATTTGTATACATATATTACATATTTAATGTGTTCTATATGGGGCCCCATGGTGGCGCAGTGGGTAGTGCTGTTGAGGGTTGAGGGTTAGAATCTGGGTCCTGGTCTGTGTAGTGTTTTCATGTCCTCGTCATGGTGGCATGGGTTTCCTCCGGGGTCTCCAGTTTCTCCCACAGCCCTGGGGTGGGCTGGCGCCCCACGAGTCCCTGTCTTGCGCCTATAGAAATCGAGATTGGGTCCGGGTACCCGCAACCCTAGTAAACATAAAACGGTTACAGAAAATTAATTAATATATTCTATATGTTAATTTATACTAAATGAATAATTATAGATGATCAAGTAATCTATATGCCTTGTTTCAGAACAAACTCATCCTTTCTGTATTAACAAAACTTTGCAACACAGTTTGCTTAATGGTCTAAGCACTTAACCGGAGGCCTTCATTCCCTGTATAGGCAGGTTGTTAAGTAGGAGGTTTTTGTTTGTGTTCTTACTGGTGCTTGTATTGCTATATAACTGTATAAAGCCACATCACTCTGTGGACCTTTTCAAAAGTAGCATTGGATCTTGTTGCGTTTGAATTAGCTGCTGCTACACTGCTGTCGACCAAATCATAATTATGTGGGAGGGCCTTGAAAGCTAATTCTCTGCTTAGACTGGATTTGAAAGACACATTGAATCCTCTGATTACCAAGTGATGACACAAACAACAACAACGTCTAACATATGTGTTGAAATATTGTTGGCATACATTGATCCATATCTAGTGGGCAGGTAATAAACATTTTAAAGGGTGATGTGAAACACAGTACAACATATGGCTTATTGTCTGAACATCTCTGCGTTATATCAGTCACATGCATAAAGCTACTTAAATTTGAACACAACATGCCATCAATGTGTTAGTGTGCACCACTCAGTCTCAAAGAGTACAGCATATATACAGCATGTGCTTCATTAGCAGAATTATTTAACCAAGCAAAGAACTATGTGAATGCTTAAAATGTAAATCAGGCTTTTAAAGTATGTAAACTTGTTCCACATGCATTAACATTAATACTTTCACAAATGTTAGAAAAGCCTCTAAACAGTAAAGAAAATCTATTAAAAAGTCTATAAAAAGTCTTTTCAGCTTAGTCTTGGGGATCTGTACAATTTCATTTTTTAGCACTACTCTAACTACTCTAACACTGCTGCTTTTACTTATCAGTTAATTATCAAGAGTTCAACTGAATGCTCTGAGAATGAATGCATTGATCTTCACATGAATTCATTCTCAATCATTTCTCACAAAAGTAATTTACTCTGACCTCAAAAATGAATCAATGAAAAGAGGCAATACAAAATGAACTGAAGGTCTGATGGATCAGCATGTAAAAATTATGGTTCATATTGTGTTACCTCTAACCCAATCAGTTGGCTCTCTGAAATCAACGTGAACGAGTGTGTTTAAAATTCTCAAGGGCTGCACTTGGAACACATTTTATATTTCTTCTGGCGGCTGCTTGACTGTATCAGCTAGTGCAGTATCACCATGCTCTCTATGCAGATGGTGTCTTTCTTCAGAGAGGTAGATTTGCCATGGTGAGCTCAAGCGCAGAAAAGCAGAAATAGAAGTTATTGTTCTCCCAAAATAAAATATAATGATCCTGCGGCATTTGTATCACTTAAAATGTAAATGTGAACGCATTGTCTACATGCCTTATTCAAACTGCATTTGATTTCCAAAAAAGAGAATAAAAAGTCATGTTGATGCCCATCCTGCATTTTACATGTACCTCAGGTATCTACTCAGTATGGCCTCTTTTCACAAATGGTACAGTCCTTGCTGCAGCACTGGTAGGACAAATGGATGTACCCTATCTTTAGTTTTTCTATTTGCACAAAAATAGTATTACCTGTTATTCTAGACCTTAATCCTGCAATCCTGCAACCCAATATCATCTTTAAAAGCATGTACTATATAATTTCTCTTCAATATACAGAAACGTGTTTATCCATGGTTATAGTGCACCATGTGCTTCCAAAGCTAACCTCTCATGAGTAACAGTGCATGGTAGGCCACCCGGGTACATGGAGCCCTTTTGATTGCCATTGAATAACAGGTTTGTGTGCCATTCAGATTGCCCCTTTTTTTTTTTTTACAGTCGTGTGTAAGCCTCTTATCTTAAATTCAACCCTGTTACACAGATTACCACTCTGTCTCTCATGCTTTTTTAAAAATAAGTTTATTGTTTATTTATTGTTTTGGGGTGCTATATTCTGTTGTAAAATAACTTCTTGAATGAAGAAAAATGTCAAAAAAACAGTAGGATATTTGGTTCAATATTCCAAGATAGGAAATTTGTATTTTCTTGTGACAAAGTACTTAAATCATCAGCACAGCCCTGAAATCATTAATAATAAAACGTTCTTTTATTGAATTTGAATATCCCAATTTCCACTTCACCAAAAGAATGTAATAGAATAGTTCGGATTCCAAATACATTTTGAACATTTCTATTATAATATTTGTCATGAAATGTTCATAGAATGTAAAGAGCAGCTGCTGTGTTCAAATGACACAGAAAAGTGAAATCTGAATGTTTTTTACACATAACCAGCATTCCTGTGAATTATTTGTGTGGTCTAGTTTTAAAAAGCATATAAAGACTTAACTCAATTTTGATAAATGTCGATCACAAAATAGCAGCTTCCCTGTTCTATTGATTTGTTTTTCCTTTTTCCAACACTCAGTAAACACTCATTTGGGAGAGGCTCACTTATGTATGTGAGTTACCAATGATAGCAGTTCATACCCAGTGGAATTGGCTTGGGTAGACATATAGTGGTGAAAAGATCCGACATTTAATCTCATTTTAATGCCTGCTGACTCAGGGAAGTATTTAATAAAGAACCACACGAAAATCAAATTCCCCTGAGAATCTGTTCTCGGAGCATTAGGGCACTTCAATTTTATTTCTAGGGCTCTTTCATAGACAGGGTCACACTCCAGTCTCTTTCACTCTTTAGGTGTTAAATGCTTTCAGAGCACTTAAAAGGTTTTCCATAGAACCTAAGGGGTATGCATGAAGCCTGGGTTTTAATTCAGCGGGATTCAGCTGAGCAAGGACCTCATTTCACTCGTAATATTAAAGTTTTTCATATTCAATTTTGAAAACTACTTGTTTTAGAAAGTACATTTGCACAAAACACATAAACCTGCTGAACTTAAAATCATATCAAATGCAATGTCATTTCTGAACCTATTAAGTTATCTACAAGCTTCAAAATGCCCCTATGCCATAATGTCTTTCTCTCTTACTCTCAAACCTTACTAACAGAAACAGCACTCCTACTGTGGGGAGCTTCAAAAATACAGGCTCCCATCAAAAATTACTATTTGAAAGCTTTGTGCAGACCCTATTGAAATATAAATGAAAAATACATACATTATATAGACAAAGGTATTGGGACGGCAGATCATTTCACCAGCAGGGTGAACTTTAATGACATTGCATTTAAATCCAGAGAGTTGGACCCCCCTTTGCAACTATAACAGCCTCCACTCTTCCTGGAAGGTTTTCCACAAGATTTTGGAGGTTTCCTGGGAAAATTTGTGCCCATTTATTCTGTAGAGCATTTATGAGGTCAGACACTGAAGCTAGACAAGAACTGGCTCATAAGCTCCGTCCCAGTTCACCCCAAAGGTGTTGGACAGGGTTAAGTCAGGGCTTTGTACTGGTCAGTCCAGTTCTTCCACAGTGAGCTCATCCAGCCATGTCTTTATGGAGCTAGTACAGTCATACTGGAATAGAAAAGGTCCTTCCTCAAACTGTGTCCACAGTTTTTCCAAACTATCTTGGCATGCTGAAGTATGAAGATTAAGCCCTTCCCTGGAAGTAAGAGGCCTAGGCCAAACCCTGAAAAACAGGTGTGTCCCAAAACATTTGTCCATATAGTGCATTAAGGCCTTAGCACAGTGGTCATGAACCCTGGTCATGGAGATCTACCATCATGAGAAGTCGAATTACTGCCACAATCTGCAACACCTACTCTGGGTAATGAACTTCTTCAAAAGTCTCTGATTTACTAAATCATTAAGTAAGTGGTTGGGGCAGAATGCTGGGAGCAAATTCTAGCTAAACACAGCTAGATCTCCAGGATGAGGATTGGTGACCACCATCCTAGCACATACATAATCATAAGATATTTGAATGTATTGTTTAGTGCTTTACTAAGATTAGGGAACTACGATTCTTCAGGGAATTACTATTTTGGGGGGTACTGCTCTACAATATGATGGATTACAGTCATGTGATTACTATTTTTTCTGTTCAAGCATGTAATCACACTGATATCCAACTGATACCTAACAATGACCATGCTGAAAAAAAGAGCTCATCTAAACAGTACAGAACTGATATCCTTCAGAAACAGATTTATTCTTTATTCTTCTAGATTTTATATCAAAGTTGCAATTTTATATCAAAAATAGATATAGATTTGGCTAGTTTTTCAAACATCATAATTTCAGTTAGGGTCCGAAGTAAAAGACACGAACAAACACAATTTTACATGAACTTGATGTTTACTGTGACTGGATACTTTTATAATTAAATGACTAAAACGCCATTTAAATTTTTCATTTTACTTTTCCATACTTTGCATATTTGTATTTAAAAGTAACATGAGTATTTTTTGAAAGGTAACCACTAAAGTTTTTAAGAGAATTCATAATTTGTAATTCATATTCCTACACTATCGTTTAAACAGAAGGATAAATTAGACTTAGTTCTTAAACTAGATTGTCTGAGCAAACATTGTATGGTCAGACAAGCCCAATCTATGTGGTCATATATCTAGTATCTACATTATAGAAAAGTAAAGCGGCCCCTAATAGACACACCACAGCACAACGAGGGGCACCCAGGGAGCAGTGTGTGGGGATGGTACTGATGACACTAAGAGTGCTGCAATTAGCTGTAATTGTAACAACACAGATGCATACGCTGATTAGGGAAGACATAAATGCTCTTTTTTGCACACTCTGACCGCAAGATGTACTGTGCACCAAAAACAAACAGAACCAAAAAAATCGTATTCAGTTTGAAAAAATGGTCCAATTGATCTGAATCATGCTGCACAAAGATGGCCTAAACTGACTGAGCAAATAAAAAAAAAAATCTAATTTCACCTACCTGTCTAAACACAGCCTAAGACTGCAATAATTCCACATGTGATTGGACCAACATGGTTGTATTTGGTGAATATTAAATGATTAACTGACAAAAGGTTTCTGTTTGATCAATATATATATATATATATATATATAATTCTTTCTTTCTTTCTTTCTTTCTTTCTTTCTTTCTTTCTTTCTTTCTTTCTTTCTTCCTTTCGGGAAGGAGAACACACAATACGTCTATGGGTTGTCAGCTTGTGTTGATAAAATGATAAAGATAAATTGAGGTCACAGGTATCAAATACAGCTCAATTAATTTCACCTAAACACACAGCCAGCTTTTTTGTTCCTTACAGTGGTTGAGCTGCCAGTTCTGCTACACCGAAATACCTTGTACTAATGAGATGTGTTCTCTTTTATGCTTTTTCTGTCTTGTTCTCACTCTCTTATACAAACACAACCTATACACGCTCTCACAAGGCTGTTGCAGAACGAACATTCTTTGAAAGGGACGTATATAACTACAGTGCTTTATTATTTATGATCCCTCACTCAATTAACTGAGGCACATTTCATTGAATAAGTCTCCATAATTATCACACATGTAACCTCAACCTTCAACAATGAGACAACCACTGCCCCCACATTGCTATGACTCAACAGTAACACGCATGGTGAGGTATAATGAAGTTTCAGAGAGCCTCCTCGCACTAATCTCTTTTATGTGCACTTTGGGATTTCAAATGATAATGCTTTTCTTTTTTAAAAACGCCTTTTGTTGCAGCCACTGAGCCTTCACACAGCTCAATTAAAGAACCACAGTTACAGCCAACCCCACTCATTCAGCAGCCATTGATTCTCTGCACATCCATATTCATTTCTATTAGTTTGGAAATCAATAGGCAGGACGCATCTCCAACACATCATTGATGCCATAAGAACGCGTCCCATCACCATGAAGATTCAGCTGATTAGATTTCTGTTGCTACACAAAAAATCAAAGAGAGTGCATGTATTATAGCAGATCACCAACCTTCCTCCTGGAGATCTACTGTCAGTTCGAAAATCTGGCACAGATGCTAATATAGTACTACGTCATTATCTCCATTAGTAATATTGGTGATTAATCTTACTGACATCAACCAACTGTTGCACATTATATTGTCATGGACCAGAGAATGTCTACTGGATAAGTCAATTACACCTTTTACATGATATCTGGAGATGTTTTCTCATTTATATTATAAAACCTTGTTGTGGAATGCCATTAAAAGAGTTTGATGTAATATAAAAACACAGTTCAAAATGTACCATTCACTTCCCAGTTTATGTCTATATGTGGTTACTGTGGACATTTGGCCACTGCACAAAGTACCAGAACCTCTAGTACCAGAAAATTATATCTATGATTTTTCCATTGTTAGCCTAGTAGATTTATTTTTATATTAATTGTCATGCTTAATTTAGTATGTTGTAATAATAATAATAATAATAATAATAATAATAATAATAATAATACATTTTATTTACATAGCACTTTATATTTTTCACAAAAATCTCAAAGTGCATACAGAAAACAAAATAACTAAATAGCAGGGCATCCATGGCAAGAACCTGGTGCACGACAGCCGAAGTATTGGGGACCACAAGCTCAGAGCTTTCTTCTGTCCTTGGCAGCTGTAACCAGTGACAATTTTGTGGTTTTTTTTTACTTCGTTTGGCACTATTACAAGACCAGTAAGAGCACCAGAAGGTGAAATAGAATTCTGAAAATTATCCTTGATTTAGACCCCACTGGTTTCTCTTTTTGTCTCCTCATTTTTGACCAAGAAAACCCCCAGTTTAACTCTTTAGCCTTTTTGATCAAACAGACCATCCAATCAGAACACGGCTCATATGCGTCTTAAAGACGGCAACAAATACAACCTGTTTCATTCAAGGGCATCCCTTATTTTATACAAACCAATTCTACTGGTAATTTATTATTTGTAAATTGTCACGTGTTGCTAATGAAGGTGAAAAGGGAGAGAGAGGTACAAGGACATTTTTTGAGAGTGCTGGGTTAAAGTGTTCATCTGAAGTTGCTAGGTGTGAATGTTCCTTGTTTAAAAGATAAAAAAATATGAAGCATGTCAAACTGGTTAGCACTTTGACAGCCTCTCCTCTCCCTGCATGCCTCTGCAGTGCTTGCCCTTCCGGCAGCTCTTGTAGAAAGTGTTGGGCTCGACTCAAGACGATTCCCCTTAGATACAATTACTGTGATGCTTCAAAGGAATGCAGAAGCCTGCCGTTGGAAATTGTGTCTACATAAAAAGAAGAAAAACTGCCCGTGCAAGTGTAACAAACAAAGCAGGCACCTCTCATCATCAAAGAGCCCTCTCATCACCTGTGCTGTTGCACTGTCATGACTGTTAAAGTAACTCTTTGTCCATGGCATCAGACTCATGCCTTTTCTCTCTTGATCGATTTCAAATGTGACTGAATCAGAGGCATTGCTGAAAAACTGCCACAACAGCGAGTTAGCTGCTCGGGATGGCTCTATGCAGTGAACACACCATTGTGAGGATGCCAATGTCATTTCTGATGTTTTGTCAATCTGTGCTCTTAACTCTTACGGTTCGTTTGTTGTTTTGTCATTGTTCGCCACCAGAGCCCAGATGTTTGCATGTGTATGACAGCATCCTTGAACAGACCGTGGTCTAGTGGAACTAATGAACAGATGCTTGACTCTGAATATATGCCAATATCCAGAAAGGCTGCATTATGTTGTCTGGCATACCCTTGCATCATCTAAACACCAAAAGGGAACTCGCTAATTGGCTGAGGAGCATCACCATGCCAACTAAAATAGGGAAAAAAGGCTTGGCCTCCCACACATGGTATGGGCTCCTTATCTAAAGAGACAAACAGCAGCGGAGCCTTGAACATCTTTTACTATTTAAAATACTGGAGCAAAGACAGCTGCTCGATCCAATTCATTCATTCATGCCTTGGTTTCCACAGGCAAGCAAGAAATCTTGGAATTTAGTGTCATAAATATTAATCGAGGCAAGTGATGAGAGGGATCGGCTTGGCTGACGCTCATTCTGACTCTTTATCAGTGCAGAGCGAGAGCGTGTCGCAGTACTGCTCACTCGTAATTGGAGAATGAGGTGATACAAATGACCCCTCTCTGTAATTGCTTGGGCCGAACCCCCAGCCCCCCCACACCCACTGCCTTTCCTTTTCTCGTTTATGAAAGCCAGAGTTTACGAGCCAACATCGTCTTTATCCACTAAAGAAGATCAATTGGGAAGAGTGGTGCTCTGGCCCATTTCCACACAGGTTAAAAAATGGTAGGAAGAGAAAACGAAGCTAAAATAAATCCCTTTAACACAGGAATGATTTAGACAGATGGCTGGTTAGGCAAGCACTCTCCCTTTGGGTTCTGGTTGATTGGCAGGAATGAGGATGCCGGCTAAATCGACCAGCACTGCTCTACATGCTGAAGGCTGATCCAAATAGGAATTTATCACCATTAGTTTTAGCCCGCATACTGAAGACACGCTTTAATCATGCCCAAATCTCTCTTTGAAATCTCTTCTTGTATTCTGGTCTGAAATTACAGAGCTTCAAACCACTTAGTCTGATAAAGTGTTTGGCAGGAGAAGTCCTACTTTAAAGGGTACAATGGCTAATGGAGATGCCACTGAAGGCTTTGATTATAACCAAAGAATTCCTATTCTGTCTTTGTATTTACAGATGACCCAACTGTTCAAGGCCTGGACAAGTCCAGAAACCTGCAGACAGGAGAGATGATCATCATTGTGGTGGTACTCCTCATGTGGGCAGGTAGGGGTTCAAAAGTGAGGGCGGGTACCATATAAGAATGCAGTCTTTCTCGATTTATTCCTGGTCATTTATTATTCATGACAATTTAATCTTTGCTTTGAACCTTTCGAAATGCTTATATTAGCTTAGCGAGGTCACCTCTCTAAAAACATTCCTGCGGTTGCAAGAGTGAAATTATCGCTTCAATTATTAATCAAGGCAAGAGGAATGGATCTCTAATGGGATTGCTCATTTTCTAAATGAATGGTTTGCCTGAGAGGATAAAAAAAATCTCTTGGAGCAAGAAAGTGTGCATAAGTATTAATTGACATTGCCCTCATACCCTGTATCCACTAACTGCTGGATGCTGGAAAGGAAGCCATAGTGTTTTTTAGAATAGTTTTACACGTAATCGCAGTCATGCCTGAACCTCCACAACACCATAAAAATTGAGGAGCATGAACAGGATTCAGGTCAAGTATCAGGAATAAGGTTGGAAATAAACTGTGCTACGAAATGTACAGCTCTAATACCTTGACTCCGTAGGATACATTATTTATGGCCCGTTTGATATATTAATAATAAAGTTGAAAAATGCATACATTTGTTTGTATGGCATGTCCTATAGACATTGTATTAGCTGATGGTTTAAGTCATAGCCATGCATGTATATTAGAGCCTGCTCAGAGACTAATCTTCCATTATTTACACCTGAACCGTTCCATTATATTAAAATGAGCTTCTATCTAGAATACAAGTTCACACACACAGAGTATTTACTGTTATACTGCATATCTGCCTCACCTTATCAAAACCTTTGCTGCAAATATGAATGATTACCTTCACCAGGAAAGAGAATGAGAGGGTCTGTTATGTCAGTGACAATGTGTCGAGCTCACAGCGAATGAGCTTCATGGAAATGATGGTTGAAGCTCTGTCTCACTGAGCTTCATGGGTTGCGGTGATATGTGGGACTGACAGGTGCCATTTGTTTTCTCCTCATAGCGGTCATTGCCCTCTTCTGCCGGCAATATGACATCATCAAGGACAATGATAACAGTAACAGCAAGGAGAAAGTCAAGCCATCTTCTGAGAGGAGCACGCCAGAGCACCACAGTGGAGGACTTCTCAGGAGCAAGGTGCAGCACCAATAACACTCACATGAAAAAACTACCGTCTGAAATCAACGTCTTTAAGTGCAGTATTTGACATTCTGTATTCATTACATAACAAGAACAATAACAAACCTTATGCACCCTTATTATGTCTTCTAGGTTCATTTTTAATGTGTTTGTAAAAATCGAATTGTCCTGTTTTCGGGCACTATTGCTGGTCGTCCTTTGAAATACTTGGGCATATGCAGTTTTGCAAATTGCACAAAACAGCACAAGTGCTTCACTTGGTCAGAGATTCTTAATAATCACTGCAGTCAAAACAGGCAGCGCTAAAAGTGGGAAATCCATTTGCTTTCCACATGAACTGGAGCAATTTCAATTACTTCACTGCAAACAAAAAGAGCAGGAGCATTTAAACAGTGCACAGGAAGAGGCAAATTACATAATCCATTTCCACACCTGTGGAGAGTGAGAAAGAGACAGAGAGAGAGCGATGGAAGCGAGGAAGAGAGAGAGAAAGAGAAGGGGGAAGGGGAAGTGGGGCAGAGAGAGAGACAGAGAGAGTGAGGACGAGCAGCTTTTATTGCAATCGATTCCTTTCACTTTTCTCAAAGGCGCCCTGTCCAGTTGACCGGGACCTGCCAATGCGCCTGATTGATGAAATCTACACATTTATTTATTTATTTACATATTTTTGTCTATTTGTTTTGGCGAGGAGCATGCGGCGGAGATGAATGCACAGTCAAGGGCACAGTTGGTGCACATCAAAAGGACTGAGAGAGAAAACAAACAGTTCAATCTGTCAAACACAAGCACCAGTTAACAGCAATAACGGATGGCAGGCAACATCCTACAAAGCACACTGTCTCTGTTAAACTGCAGCACTTTCCTCATGAAATTTGATTCTTCACTTCACTGTATCGGGGGATCCTGTCACGGTAACAAGAGAACAAGGCAACTTTAGCATTGCAAATGTCTTTGCACAAAAGCTGCAATGGATACCAAAGGTACTGACCTACTTTTAAAATAGACCATCTACTCAGGTCAAGCAGCAATTCACAATAAAGGCCTTTGATCTTTCTTCTGTCTGCTTCCATATTTTCTGTATATGCCAAGTACTGGACCCTCCTTAATTCGGAAATTGTTCCTGATGTGTTTTTTTCCTCTCCAATGTGCTCCTCGAGTCCCATGATGACATCATTATCTGACCATATAAAAACGTAAAATGCTGTTGGAGGAGCGTAATGGCAATCCCAGTGTTTATTCGATTATACAGATGGATAGGGTTTCCATTCATGCCTCATTTGCCTGTCTAATTTCTTTATTATGAGTGTTCAAAGCTGCTCTGTGATATAGGCTCTCTGAGACATCCATCAGTGCTGTGTTGAAGCCCAGGAGGCGACCCTCTGCCTGACATATGCCCAAATGATTGCAGAGCTTAATGAAATTGGCCCCATTGAGGAGAGTCACGTTTCTCTCTCTCTCTCTCTCTCTCTCTCTCTCTCTCTCTCTCTCTCTCTCTCTCTCTCTCTCTCTCTTTCCCTGTCTATCTGTCTCTTTTTTCATTTCTCCTGTCTGCTGCAGTTTCATCAGTCTGTGCCATCTATCAACATCATCGAGGTCTAGCGAGGCGAGCAGCGATGCCAGAACCGCCCTTCCACACTTTCAACATGATGCTACATTGTTTTAAACCCTCTCTGCCACAGAGAAATCCCGAGTGGAACAAATCATTAGCTAAACTGCGATGCTGGCTGCAACTGAAGCTAATTTACCAGAACGTCCAAACCAACTGCAAAAACAATTGTACACACACACACACACACACGCACACACACACACACACACACACACACACACACACACACACACACACACACACAC
>JBBPDB010000153.1:8675931-8694311 GCA_037974465.1 Brachypetersius altus | reverse complement strand
AGATAGATAGAGAGAGAGAGAGAGAGAGAGAGAGAGAGAGAGAGAGAGAGAGAGAGAGAGAGAGAGAGAGAATATAACCGAAATATTTGTCATAAGATCGGGATCTTTCAGAATCTTTCTGTGTTCCTGCTGTATTTTATTTCTTCAAAAGTAACCAAATTTGTGAATTCAGCTACCTTGCACTGTTCACACAGCTTGTACAATTTCTATAGAAATGTATTGCCAATGCAATGGGATACAACTGCTGGCATACGGCCACCATGCCAGATACCAAGTGCCAGCTATAGCTGAAGAAGGCCCCAGGACCGGGCTGTGGACCAGTGGAACTATGTCCTCTGGGATGATCAGATCTTCACAGCAATGTTCCCACATCTAGTGGCTGTTACTGAAACAAATGTGGACCATAACCCTAACCATTTATTAATATTTATTTAATTCAGAGGAAACATTGCTCCTGACACATTTTAGGGCAATGTGTCCCTAATCACTTCTTCAGCAGTTTTAGGGTTCCTGATGCTGTGCCAGGGTTCCTGATTTATTGATCTGAAGTTGAATATTATGGGCACAGTACTCATGTACTCAAATTTACATGGCTTATTAACTTGATTTACCAATCACTGCATTTTGTTCAGTAGAAGCATATGTATTATTCTGGGATTCTTGCCGTTCTGCCTTACACAAGTGAAAGTCTGTCCTGTGGCTCCCTCTTTGTGTGCTGTTTGGTTACTACAGCATTAGATCCCGGAGAAACAGCATAACGGAGTGACTGAGATCAGATCTGCAATAGCCACAGTACGCAATCAAATAAAGCTAGAAGTGTTTATTATGGCAATACTGTTTTCTAATCAGAAAGTAAAGAAAATAAATAATACTACAAAAAGCCCATACTTGCCCAGCACACGGCCCACCCTTCATTTAGCACGTTTATTTATATACCAGTTCACTTTTCCAGCCTACAGTGTACATTTCAGTAAGTTTGGAACTGTGGGTATTCATCCCGTCTTGCATATTTCTGTTAAACGTGTCTCTCTTCTCATCCACCACCCTTTTTCAGCTGACCTGCCAGAGTGATGTTTTCCTTTAGTGCCGAGTCACAAAGAGCAGACCTGGGTGTTTTCTGTAAAGAGCCTCCAAGCCTCTATATGCAGTGGGTTTGATATAAGGGACTGTCTTTATTGAGTTACACTGAAGCAGTAGAAAAGAACAGATCCATCCATGTTATGTTTGCCCACAACCCTCTGCTACCTCTTCATAACTGGACATGTAGAAAACAAGTGATTCCTGACGTACACAAGAACAGCTAGGCAAGCATGATTCCCATTCCCAGTACTGTCTTCAGTGCATCAGACACATGTAAACAAGTGTCCATTTGTGATGGCCACTAGAGCAACGCAGGTTGAAATGAGTACTTTGTAGTCTTGTACACAGGGGAGAAAAGAGCTATGGATAATAAACTGCGCTAAAAAGTTGCAGGACTTATGAGCTAATTGCGACACACAGGGAGCAGCTTTGTCTTAAGAGATTATTCTAGAAGCAGTAGAGGATCTGCTTAAGTCTGGATGAGGGCTAAACCTAGATCTAAGTCCCATTATTACCACTGCATATCACTAAAAATGGGTCATGGTCTGGTGTTATGTAAAAACTTGCATAATTCATGTGAATAAACACCATAAGGGAAAGCCCTAGATACCCTGTTGCACAGTAGCCTGTGGCACTAGAATCTCCAGCCAAGGAAGCATTGGATTCCACACTGTGGCAGTGTACAGTTGCGAGTCAAATTAGGCCACAGAAAAGCCTTGCAGAAGGAATCATGCGGTTGTTTCTTCAGTTTATTGTTAATTAGGAGGGGGGGAGGGGGTGAAATCATATAGCTGCTAAGTACAAGAGTATGTATTGTAGCTATAAAGAAGAGCTACACAAATCATTCAAAAGAATACCATCTGGGTAGGTAATCTCCTCATTGCAGAACAGTAAAAAAAAAGAGCTAACACCCATAAGACTAGTCGACAAACATGCTCTCTGTCATTTTAGTTTGTATTATTAGTCAGTAATCCTCTTCATGGCATTTTTGGCAGCTGCCCTGGACTTTCGTCTCCACGCCCTCTCTCTCTCTACTCTGAACTCGTTCTCTCCCCGCTCTCTCTTTCATTCCCTTGCTTTCACTCCATTGGTCTCCATGTCGCTGACTCTGCATTAAGAGGCAGAGGCTAGAAGCGGCTGGTGGGCGGTGCAGTGGGCGGTGGAAGCGGGTGCAGCCTGGGCATGGCTCAGACGCTGTCCGTCTCAGTGAGTGGTGGGGGGTCTCGGCCTGTTAGCTGTTGTGAGGCACAGAGAGGTTCGCGGGACTGATGCAGGGACTCTGCGGACAGGCTCCTGCTGGAGAGGATGCTGCTGAGGCTGGGCTGGCGGCCTCTCCGCGGCTGAGCTTCGATCTCCACCCGCACCTCGATGTTGGTCCCCTCCCTGCAATCAAACACAAAAGCAATGCCAGCATTTTTCATTTCCAGAGGTCTAGAGCAAGGCTCATGAGTCTTATTAGCATAAGACCAATGTGACTGTAGGCTTTCATTTCAAAGCAGGAGCACTTTACTAATCGCTTGTTTCAAGACTGAAACCAATTGACTAAAGCAGTGGAATCAGGTGTTCCTGCTTGGCTGGAATGAAAACAGACAGATGCACCCACCCTGTGGATAAGCCTGGTGACTCATTCTCCATGTTTATTGTCATTTTGCTATACTTTTAAAAAGGTGTTTAGAATTATTTTTATGATCATTTTTGTTTTATGGTTGTAAAATATATTCAAAGCATTTCACTTACATGTTTCATTCTATTGTTAAATCCTGTTAACACTTAATTTATATTCTGGCTGCTCTATTTAACAGGCTGGTGTCTGTCTGAACGGGTTTCTACTTGTTTTTGTGGCTGACAAATGACAAAACTGGCAAAAGCAGACACTACTCTACACACAATGCATTTTCAAGAAACAAAATATCTCTTTCGCATGTCACTTACAAACATGTTGATCAAGGTTTAGAATCTGCATCAGAATTGCTGAGAATTATTTTATATAACATTACAGCATATCACTGGTGATAATGGCCACTTCTAACAGTTAAAGCAGTACCACACGGACGGAATACATTCATTTGACGCTTTTATCTAAAGCAACTTCCATTCCCTAACTACAGGGGGCAGTCTCTCCCTGGAGCAACTTGGGATTAAGGGTCTTGCTCAGGGACCCAGTGGTGGTGCTAAAGGTAGGATTCGAACCCACAACCTCTTGATCTGGAGGCAAGTATCCTACCCATTGAGCTACCTCCACCCCGCATTCGAACAATGTGAAGTGAATAATAAGAAAGATGCTTGGCTTTGACATTTGGTTTCATAAAAAAATGCTTTTTAGTTGGTACAGGATTTTTAAATAATGTCATAATTGTATCAATCTGACTATAGAAACAAAAAGTAAACTAAAGAAGCAACTCCAGTAATATCTTGGCTGATTGACCACATCTGGGGTACGTGGCTAAACCATTCATGGCAGTGTTTTTCTAACCCCGGCTCTGGAGTCTCATTTCCTTCCTATTTTGTGTTTTGACTGCTCACATTATACCTGATACAACTAATATGCACATTAACAACCCTTCACTGAGTTGAACAGACTGTGCTGGAGCAAGAAAAGCACTAAAATGTGTAGAGCAGTAGGCTTCCAGGTGCAGGATTGAGAAAAATACTTGATTAAATGCATTTATCAAAATACATTATTAAAGGAATCAAAATAGGTTCTTCTATAGCATCACTCTAAAGAACCATTTTCCATTTGTTTATTTCTAAAGGTGTATTACTGCACTGTCTTTATTTCTATAGTGTTTGTCTTTCTATTTCAATGCTTATCTTTGAAGATGATGTGGGTATCTCATAAAACAGGATTCGTCTGTTAGTCAGATGTCAAAAATCACGCAAGTCCAAGCAAAAAAGTTTTTTTAAATGGACACGTTTTAGGTTTTTCAGCCTACAGAGAAATCCTGCTTTGTTAGATTTCCTCGGTATCTGATGATTCAGCACCCACCTCAAGGCAAAAGTCTGTGTGCTGCCAAAGGCACCTTCTTCAACTGCGTCAGCTTCATCCGACTGGTCATCCTGCTCGTCATCCTGCTCAGGCCTGTCCGCCTGTCCATCATCAGGAGGATCAGAGGAGTCCCCAGGCTCTGACAGGACAGCACTGGTACTGGGGAATACTGCCACTTCTTCCACATTAACACTCACTTCCTCGACAGTGGCGTCGCTCAGCGCAGTCTTGGGCTCTCCCGTCCAGTGGTCACTGACTACATGAGAAAACAAAAGATCTTCAAGAGAAGTTGAAACTTCATCAGATCAGAAGAAGAAACAATTGGACACTTTTCAAACTTGGTTATTGATTCAGCATACGCATAAACATAAAGTCTCTTAAGCCTATTTCTTCTCATTGTGCTAACATTTCTTGACGGACATTTTGAAAATTACAGATGTTAAGATGTTAACTTTCCTACTCAAAGGTATTTCTACCACAGTTATACAAGGAAAGTACATATACATATAAATGAATATTCTAATATGCATTCTGTTTATTATATTATACAGTATTATTACTGTAGTGTTGCAAGCAGTGCCTTGCTGGATACGAATTCATTTTTGGCATATTTGTCTCACACAAAATGAGGCACTTCTAAAAATGTCCTGTCCAAAAAAAGGCATTCTGGTCACAGATGTCATTCTTGTGGTGAAGGACTCACAAGTGGCCAGGTCCTCCAGCTGGATCTTGCGTGTTTCAGGGGGTTCTGCCTGAGGCCTGCACCAGCCGTTCCGACACAGCGACATAGGAACCACGCCGTAAACATAAGTCAACATCAGAGGCACTCCGACTGCTGCAAAGACGGAAAGATATATTTGTGAGAGCGCAAGGGAAATGGTTTTCAGCCTCCATATACAGTAAGAATTTCATTTTCAATGTACAGGAAATGTTCTTCCTAATAATCGGCCGCAAGGAAATTACTGCACTAAAATGGTAGTTTATCTGAATATTGTAAACATGGCAAAATAATGTACTTGAATGTCAAAGTGTGACTGTGAATGTTCTTCATGGAGGACAACAATTAGTTCATAAACCGCTCAGTGGTTTCTGTACAAACTGTGTAGATTTTACAGTATGTATATAAGAGTTCAGTAGTGTCTTTTGCAAATAAATAAATAATAAATAATATGGTATAATAAAATAATATGAAGCTGCTTCTTTGGGTGTGAGCAAAAAATAGCTTGTTTCGAGGTCATTCAACATGAATCAGATGAATCGTTATGTGTTTCTGAGCTCTCCAGTGCACAGAATGAAATCTAATGGCACGTGAAATATCTAATATTTCTCAGAATTTTATAAACATATTTTTAGATATTTTGCCCTTAAGTTTGACCTGTTAATTTGAATTGTTCCTTTCCAGAAACAAGAAAATGATCTGCCAGTGCAGTTAGATCATTTTTTGGCAAACATTATTAAAAAAAAATAATGTTATAAAAATATATTACACTAGATGTAAGATGAGTTCACTTGCCAGGATATCATTTTTGTAGTGTTCTATGCAACTTTGATGACTGAGGGCCAATGTCCTTATTTCCACAGTGCTGATAGAGAAACAATAAAAGGAACAATAATTCCAGCTAATGGCATCATAAACACAGAGGGGCATAATGCTGGCTAGCAGAAACAGGGAACATGGATCACACAGCCCCGGACACAAAGGCCCATCGTTGTCAAGGGTGCAGGGCAGAACAGAGTGGCATTGTTGAGGCCGCTCCGGGGCAGAGCTGCGCTCGGGGGAGAGGGCCCCTCTGTGCCTCTGCTAAGGCCAGGTCAGCGCCAGAGAACAGACGGGGCTATTCACAGGCAAGGAGAGCAGGCAAGAGCGCTGGGGATTTGAGGGGCAGTGAGGAGGGGGCAATACAGAATGTGAATGTGAATTCACGCCACGCTATGGAGATTGCTCTGACACTTCAGTGGCAGCCAGCCGCTGTAATCTGGCCACCGGAGCTCTAACTGCACCACTAATACAGAGGACACATGACTCATCAAAGTGGGCGGGAGAGAGGGAGGGTGCGTGTGGGGGGGCAGGGGTAGTTATTCAGTGCTGGAGTGTGTGTGTGCACTAGGAAAAATCAAAACAAAACATACTGCTGTGTTTGACAGACTGTGCAGATTCTAATCTCTATCTGCAAGAATGGAGGCAGACACAAGCACATGTGCTAACAGTGTGTTAACAGCAAAAAGTTCCTGTATGTGCATTCATGTGAACTTAGAGGTGGAATTTCTGGGATCATTATGATAAGTGACCATTAAACCATTATCTACAACATTCTTAATTATTGATTCATTATTTTTGGAGTGTTAGAAGAATGTAAAACCATACAAAAATGCTGTAAAGACGCTAGCTGCTAACACTAGCTGCCTCATGTTCTCTAGGCTATTCCGAGGACTGGAACAATGAGTTCCAAATGACTAATTAAATGAATGACATTGAAAGTCTTCAGAGTGTTTTAGTGCTCTACTGCATCTGAACATTAGCAGAGAACTGCAATGCTGTTGTCCTCATGAAAAATGTCCACCACTGACACTTCCACTGCAAAAGCAAAAATGTGGCAGAAAGTAATTCTAATTTTGCCTGATACGTGATGCATCCTAATCTGATATCATTATATCATTGATATTTGTTTGTGCTTGTTATTTACTAGTGTGTAAATATAGTGTAATTCTCCCAGATGGAGGTTCCTAGCAGGAGGCAGAGCTATGTCGTGAGAACGCTCTGGTGCTGAGGTCTTCCTTTGGATGGACACCATTACACTGTCCTCTTAGTCAGCACTTTTCACCTGCCATAAGCCAGCGACATCAATTACAGGCTTCTGGCCAAGGGCACTACCCAGTACCTTCCAGAACATTACCACTCCCTAATGGATCATTTTATAGTGCATAAACCACTGTCATAGACAGAAGAGTAGCAGCCTACTGTGACAGATAAATAAGAGCATGCAAATATGAATATAGTAAATATTATTGAAATACTATGCACTGAAAAAGGTGAGCTAGAAAGACAGATTTCTTACCCACAGTAGTGGCTGCTATGACTGGAGAGACGAACACTGACGTCATGACCCCACTGGCCACTGTCAAGTAATGTTTACTTCCTGAGATATTGTTTTTCTTACAGCGACTATGGACCTAAGGAAGACAGTAACCAACATAAACAAGGATAACTAGGTTTTACTAACGTTGACTTCACAACAGTTAAAGTACAATATGAAGTGTAGTAAGGCCTAGAAGCAGCTCCTATGAAATGATTTTAAAGGAAATAGATGTTACATTAATTATTTGATTTGTCTATTAATATTAATAATAATAATAATAATAATAATAATAACAGTAAACAATTAATGCACCAGCAATGAGACCTATTTCTTTATATAATTTTTATATAATCTTTATATGTTTGTCGCCCAAGTACTAGATGGTACACAGCCCTATATTGAGTAAGACGTTGTCACTCTAGACTGCCTGTTTGTGTTCACTAGAAGGAAAAGAAGTCTGAGGCACAAGAAGGACTTCCCTGTTGGCATCCAGCAGACTCTCTAAGCAGTGGAGAGTGTCCTATGCCATCCAAGCAACATAAAGCTGGATTCTTTGTTAACACTGCTTGGTACTTGACTGTGTGCCTCTTCTGTGTGTCTCTTTCCCCCCTGTGTGTCTACAGACGTGAGTGTGGGAGCACCTTGAGAACTCCACGGAGTGTGGAGTAGTTGTACTGACCCATGTTAGACAGAGGACTTGCTAAAACTTCAAACGAGAGTCGACTCTACAGCAGAGTCCCACTTCCAGAGTTTTGTTTAAGTTTCGTTCGGAGTGAAGGTCCTCCAGAACTTTGTATTGTAATAGACCTAGTACTTAATATTAATGGTGCTTTACTGGCAATGTGCTTCCAGTAAATTATTGTATTTTCCTGTGAGTTTCTGGACAATTTTTGCACGAAATAGAACATAGATGCATTATTGTACAGTACACAGTACAGTAGATGCAACTGATAATTGCCAATTATTGATTTCAGTTTAATGTTTGTGTGTGTGTGTGTGTAAAATACATACACACACACACACACACACACACACACACAACCCTTAATGTGACACATTGAAATAATAGAACTGAAACTGTAGAGAAGCTGCTCAATACACAATAAACAGTAGGGTTCCTAAATTCACGAATGCAATGCTGGATGTGTACTTTGCAGGCCTTTATGTACACAGCACAGCTACCAAGATTTAGTATTCCTGGACAACATTCCTCTGGGAATTGTCTCTTTTTCCTCAGGTAGCTATGAGAAAACGTGGAGGATATGAGGGCTAACGCATCTGCATACATTTACATTCATGTATTAAGCATCTCTCTTAATAAGACAGACCTTTGGCATGACCTTGTCTTTATAATCTAGCCAGGGCCATTAAATGTTTGTTTGTCTATTTCACCATGTTAATGGTGGTGTAGAGTAATACAGCAATGTAGCAGAAGTCTCTTTACCTTGCGGCCCATGTATATTGGGATGCCCACAATGATGACAGGTATGGCGATGCCTGCAATGAGTGAGATCACAACTGGAGCCCCCAGCAGCATGCCCACCTGCCACAGGACCTTGCGCGTCTGTGACCACGGTTTCTTCCCCCAGAAAGTGCAGCCTGAGGGACTGCGGAAAACACAAAGAAAGGAGAAGAAAACACATTAGCTGTGAGCAACTGTTTACGATATACATGTAATCTTATTAGGTGAGTAATGGGAAGCAATTACAGCATAAAGAGAACAAATAAAGTGGCCCCTTATACATGAATGCACCACACAGTGCATTTAACCCATTCACTAAGTGAAGAAGGAACTGCCACCAATGATGAGCACCTGGGGAGCTGTATGTGTGTATGGTCCCTTGCTTAAGGGCACCACTAGCAGATGGGATTCGAACCCACAACCTTCTAATTGCAGTGGCAACGCCCTAACCAATAGGCCATCAGCTGTTTGCCAAGTTGTTTTGTAATACAATAATTATGAAGTCCATATGGGCCAGTTAAAAACAGCTATTAACTGGTTGTTTGTTACCCTTACTTGTGACCTGTTGTAAGTTTTTCAAAGGTATGTACAGGCACTTGATTATTTAATGATCATAAGTAGTCAGTCCTGACCTGTTGTGCATCGAATTATGTGCAGCCATTCTCTTTTTTGTTACTTAGTTTTCCCACTAGTATTATTTCACTACATTGCATCACTGTTTGATTAATATTCCTTAGCTTTACATTAAAATTGATTAATGGTTCAACACTGCACTTTCTCAACTGTTCTTGCAATGCAAGCATTAATTAATGTTAGTGCACCACTTATAGCTTTAAATACGCTGTTAAATCTTCCGGTCCTACTGGGTATACTTCTTAGATTAAAGACCCACCTCCTTATGAATTAACTAAATGTTGGTTTTATTTATCTATGCGTCCGTATTTATCCATGCAGTAGTTTCTAATGGAAATTGGTCTTTATTGGTGGCAGTGGGAGAAACTTTTAAAAGGCTGTCTGACTAAAAGCTATAGTCTACTTACTGTACCTTTAGAGTGTACCCTCTGTAACGAAAGTTAAATTATTTAATGATGTGAGCATGCCTAGGGTACACAGAAAAAAATAGAGCTATAAACTGATGAGTTCAGCACTAATAGCCTATAATTAGAATATGCTGCATCATAAAAGCACCAGTTCTTGCCAAAAGAATCAAATTGATGACAGCAGCCTTGCTGATATACCACAATTTGTTCATCTACCACCACATTTAAATGAAGCCAATTCAAAGCACTGTTTTGTTCTAGTATAGTTATTCACCCAAGAGACAAAAAGTTTACAATAGTAATCTACCTCTAGAATCTCTTTTTCCAAAATAAATGAAAAAAAAAAATCTTCATATTGCATACATTACTCCTTTGGTAAGTGATTGATGGCTCCTCACTGGTGCACTGGGCAAACATAAGCATTAGTTTCCTACCATTTAATCAATCCACACACGGTTAGTGTGTATGCTGAAGATGGGTGGGGATATAGGTGGGGTTTTACAGTTTAGCCAATCGCTTTCTCTCATAATTCTCTCCCTGCCATACACACAGGATCAATATTCTATGATGTCATCCTCAATTAGTCTAATCCCCAAGCTTTCTGAATTAAGATCCGCACAGTTAATGTCTCTTTATGCTTCATTCTGTTGCTCAGACAGTCAAATTGCTGACATCACTTTTGCATTACGGATGACATTTCAACATAACAGTGGACGGTCAAGTCGATTGCTCAACAGTGAAGCCAGGTTAGAGAGGATTACAGTGTCAGAATGTTTGAGCAACAGAAAATGAATAGGTTGGTGAGGAGAGCTTCATTTTGTCCATGTTTGCACAGGAGCGCACAGACAAGGAGAGGAGAGGGCACACATCCGCATAAGACATTAAAGAGAAGAGCCACACACAAACACACACACACACACACACACACACACCCACCCACACTATGATCTCTGCCAAGTCATCATAGCAAGTAAACCCCCACCACAATCAAAACAGCTGACTCTCAATTTAGCCTTACAAAACCAAAACCCTACTTTTATCCCTTTAAATGAAACTGTAAGACTCTCACTAACAGAATAATTCATATCATCATTTATAATCCACCAAAAACAGAAGCAGCTTGCAACTTGCAGCAAAGCAAGAACGGGTCTTAAATTAAGCTAATTTGCTTTCAAGCAAATCATAGGGGGGCTGGCTTGCACAGGCATGGAAATATGAAGAGTTTGCGTTGATTAATTGATGAAAGTCGGCACTGGCTGGTGCCCAAGAGCGGAAAAATCAATGATGCCCTCAGCTTCAGTACAGTGATAGTCCAGCAGAAAAACACTGAAGCACTGCTTCTACTATCAACATTAACACTTTAACGCATATTTTTTTGCTATTTTAATCTTCTCAACACTGTTCTCATCGCTTTGATGACCTGAACATGATTTACAAATGTACAATTTACCATTCTGAACAAGAAAACATATAAAGAGGAATATATTTCACATTTCATCAGCTAAAATGAATAATAAGCTCTCACTGACTTGTCATTAATCCAGAAGCTGATTTACATGCTCACTAAGAAATGGACTTGCATCATAAAAGCTGCAGTAGTGGCAGTTTTGATTAGTTAAATGGGGAAAGCCAAAGCATCTGGATGTGTTGGGCAGCTGGTGGCATAATGGTTATGGAGATTCCCTTGTGAGCAGAAGGTTGTGGGTTTTAATCCCAGGACTGCTAGTGGCACCTCTGCCCCTTGAACATGGTACAGTCCCCACATACTGCTCCCTGAGTGCTGTGTTCCTGCTGCTTCATTTGGGTGAATGGGTTAAATGCAGAGAAAGAGTTTTGTACTGTTCACTCTGTGTGCTGTGTGTTCATGTATGACAAATGGTCACTTTACACTTTATGTGTTGCCTACAAGATGTTAGGTAACCATACATTCATGCTGGCAGACCACTAGACATTTATTTCGCCTCAGGTTTAGGCTTGCTCTACTAAATGTGACTGATCACCACCTGGAATGGCCTTGTGCTGGTCAGATTTTCTGTCTGATTTGTGTTGGTGCCATGAGCACTTCACATTAACATATGCCATCATAATCACATGATGACAAAGTATTGCAGCTTCTCTCAACCTTCTACCTACTTTTCCCAGCCACAAAGGCAACAAGCAACTCACCTTGAGCTCAATTTGTCACTTTTTTCACTAAATCACAGCTAAATAGCTTCTGCTCCTGTAAAATAACTGATAGTCTGTGTAGAGAGGAATACTGAAAATACTGATGGTTCAAGTAAAACCGTACTGTGCAAAAGTCAGAGACCTGTCTTCTGTTATTTAGCTCTCGTCAAAATGTCCATTACTGGCGCGTTATATATTTTTCAGTGTCAGAAACACAAAATATGTAAGCCTCCAACACTGATAATGATATAAAATAGTAAACATGTGTGCACTCTACTGCCACTTTAACTCAACGTCATTCCTGCTGTAGTTTCCAGCTCTTTCCTCCCAATAACAACAGATCCCAAAGCTCTCACTCACATTAGGTTACCGTTCAAAGTGACACTAACATTCATGCAAAGAGCTACTCACACACACACATAAGGGAGTTCCATCAAATATGTTTGGGATGAGTTGGAGTGAGTTGCTCTTGTGGCTGAGAGCATTAAAATCTTTACAGGATTGTTCCAACATCCCAGAACGCCTCCCAGAAAAGGTAAAGCCCTTCTTACTGTAGCAAGGAGGAGCAACTCTCTACTAATTTAATAAGAAATATAGGTGTAAAAAGAGGAGTAGTATTACTGTTGTGTTAGTATTAATTCCATATAACCTCAGTTTACACATAACTGTGTAATGCCAATGAACAGGATGTACATGTTGTAGTAACTGGTAACTGGAGGACTCTTTGAGTGTGTGTGTGTGTGTGTGTGTGTGTGTGTGTGTGTGTGTGTGTGTGTGCTGATACCTGAGGTAGTGCACATCTGTGATCTCCTGCATACACAGCCAGCAGAACTGACATGCACACACTGTGCAGTTCATCCTGTTGCAGCTGCCATCATTGGTCTTCATGATATAGGCACCACAGCGTGGACACGCTTTAATCTCCTCTGCATCTGCAGCACACAGCAGCCAGATTCACTCAGACAAGCGAGGGCAAGAAAACACACCGCATGGAGTAAAGGCCTTTGCACTTCTGGATTTTTACTACACTCTTAAAACGAATGTGTCATTTATGTAAGCATCTGCTCTCATCTCTGTACACATCAACACATTCTGTGTCAATTATGGGTGCTTTTAACACACATATTTGTAATATAGCTCCAAAAAGTGTAGATGCTATCCCATCATTACATCACAAGACACCTGTCTTTCTTTACTTGTAGAAATTCTATACAATCCTGTAGGTAATAACGAGAGCAGGAAACAGTAAACTGCTTAGGAATACGTACCAATTGTACTAAATGGATATCAACACATCGTCATTATCTCTTATTCAAATGCTGAAGCTGAAAAATCACTCTTTTGTGCTTATTGTGATATTTATTGGCAACATGCAAGTAACTGTATCTGCACAGAATACTAGCTCAAGCATGCTTGGAGATAAGTATGATGCATGAGGCTGTTGAGAGACGTAACCAGAGTACTTTCTGTCGTACCTCCACCAGGCTCCTCGCTGAAAACGTAGAGCGTAGAGGCATCGTTGCCCCCCGAGGTGTGACGGGCACGCTGTCTCCTGGCCTGGTCACACGTTTGATCAGGGTGCCACAACTGACGGCAGTGGTAGCAGAACTCAGTGTCACAGCCCTCGCGGCCACAGCTCAGCTTAGGACACTCCGCGCAGCCATACGCTATCACTGCATAACTACACAAACAGTACACCTTTCACACACCTTTCACACACAGTACGCTGTTCACAATATCTAACCTCATGTCTAGTTCTTATAGTAGCTGTTTAAGCATCATTTAGGTGCGTGTAATGATGATTAGAGAGATACAGACGTGTGCTAAAGGTGTTTTTATCCCAATATGTTAACTGAACACAAACTGTGCATCAAAAAGTGCAGAAATGAGGATAAAACTGTACAGAAATGTATTGTACTGTAAAAGACTTGCAAGCGATACTTGCTAGTGAAAATCTCAGCGACCAAAAACATTCTTAGATTACTTCCATCTTTGGCCAAAAGAATCCCATCATTTTTAAAAGATGAAACAATCCTCAGAATATCAAAATGTAATGCCTTAAAAGTTGTTAAGTGGCAATAAGAATCAGAAATAGTGAATTTAAACAGACACACCAGTTATTGCTGATGTGTTCAAGAAGTGCCAGCGGCTCATTGTAGCATTGCAGCATTGTCCTGCTCTCTATAATTTTTTTTAAAGAAATATACATCATTATAAAATTATACAGTCACTAAAAATGTGAATAATATATGTTTTTGTTTTGGATTCCAGACCAGTATGTATCTGTATATCAGTTTCACTTTCAGTAAAGAATTTCCATTTTTGCCTCCCTGCACAACACTCAATTATAGAAGAAACCACGAATAAAAGTTTGAGCCTGTATTAACTTGATCTACGGTTTATTATGAATGGAAAATAAGCCTCTAAACTCAAAGCTTGTTTTGTTGTTTTTTGCTCAGATGTTTGTTTCAGCTTGATCATTCTTGATCAAGATGAATGAAGGAGGTAAGCAGAAGAGAGCAGGTGCAGGAGACATCTAATCCTCCATTGTTGACAGGAGGATCATCTCACCGGTCAGTCACAGCTTCCCAACATTAAACTGCTTCTGTTGCTGTGAGGAAACCCAACACTGGACTCTAGCATTATGCATAATGCATCAGAGAATAGCACACTCATTCACACAGGCCTTGTGTCCATTTAGAGCATGCAGCCTGCAGAATGGTCTTTCATCTGCTGCACACTTTCCAAAAAAGAAAAGGTTTCACGTCTCCTCTTTCCTTTTCCTCTGCTATATTACACCACTATAATATCAATATAATTAATTATGATGTTTTCAAAAACAGGTAATAATGTCCTGAATAATGAACAGAGCTGCAGATGATTCCAAACTGTGAAGGTTTTATAGTTATTATAGTAGAGTAATTTATATCCACAATATTTTATATCTGTTTTTACATGTAAATGGGTAAGATGAAAGAAAAATGATTGGAAAAAGCTTAACATTTTTGAAACCTAATTCAACTCTCACATATACATTAACATTCCATCTATTAGAACTGTACACTTTTTAAAAATATGTTCTCCGAATGTTCTTTGGTTACTTAAGGATTATTATATAACGATCATTCACAGTTTTATGCAAAGTTTGGGCAATATTGCTGATTGAGTATGTTACCCCATGCTCTACATGTCATATACTTCTATGAAATTCTATAGCAAATTACCATTTAACTATGCTTAGAACTATTTCAAATGTACTTTTATGAGTGCCATTCTAGAGAAAGTTTATAAAGAGTCATTCCCAGCAGTGAAGCATTGAATGCCTCTGAAAGCTACATCACAGATGTTTTCACCAAATGTTTATGATAGTTTAACGAAAAGCTTTAGACTGTAGAACCTTAGTAACTCATAGCAATATATTTAAAATAGGTAAAATAGCTTTGTTTTTAATTTATGATGAAAAAGCGATTGCATATGGCTCTTTAAAGAACCTTTGTAAAATGGTCACATATTGCATCAAAGGATTCAGCTGTGGTTACAGACAAAACATCTGTCAAAATGTAAAAAGTATTTTAAAAAAGTGTATTAAAGTATGAATAAAATGATTCCAATCTTCTGAAAGAATGTTGTTTTATGTAATCTAATGAGTGGCGAACATTCTGTCTCACTGGCCAAGCTGCACTGAATCAGGTGTCTGCGATGGTTAACCTGTAACATCCAAAGAGGCTCTGCCACGGTGATTTGTCAGTCATTAGCTGTGTTACTGTGTTAACCTGCAGTCGGGCGCGGGGCACCAGCGCGTGTCGGGATCAGCGGCTAAGAAGCGGCGCAGTTGGAACTCCTCAAAGCGCTCCAGCAGGGCGCCGTCATCCAGGATGGCACGGACGTCCGGAGGGGCCAGAGCCTCGGGGCACTGCGGGCAGGCGATGCCCACTCGGCTCTCTGAGATCTCAATGCGCAGATACTGGCGCAGACAATCAGCGCAGGCACGGTGAGGGCAGGAGGACAGGCGGGGGAAGTGATCGCGGGGCTGGCTCAGCAGGCACAGGGGACACTCCACCAGGTGTTCCAGCAGCTGCTCCTGGCTGGACGAAGACAGGGACAGGACCCCCGTGGAGCCGCTGCTGCCGCACTCTGCGGCTTGCTGCTCGCCCCCAGCCACTTCACCCTTCACCAGATCTCCTTCACCACCCTCTCCACCACCATCTCCCTCACCCAGGGTCGGATCCTAGAGAGAAAGAGGCATTAAAGTTCGTGTCAGTTAAAACTCAGTTTCCTTAAATACATAAACAAGGTTAATGCGGTAGACATTGTTTCAATACTATTTACTCCCCAGACATCAGTATTCAGCTTTAGGTGCATTTTGAATTCACTACTTTTGTGATGCCTCTAAACCAGTGAGGTAAGCATATGTGTGGTTTTATTGCAAAACATCAGAAAAGCAAGGTAATTCACACACACACACTCACACCTGCAAATATATTTATATATATCAGCCTCAAAGCTGAAATAACAAAAACAGCCAGGTTACTTCCAATGGATATAGAAAGATTGGAAAATGGTCATGTAAAAATACATTCATGTTTTTTTAGTGAATAAAAGTGGATTTCACAAGAAAAAATACAATAACAATTAAAATAACAATATTTTAAAACAATTAAAATAACAATAAAATAACAATTTTCTACACAGCTATTGTCCAATGCATTTATCCATTAGTATTGAAAGACTTTTTATATTAAAACAATTTTTATATAACTTCTTGTACTTTGTCTCATTTAAGGAACAGACTAATGACATTTCACTGCTTTCTCAAAATTGCTGTATTATTGAATCATTAATGATATAAACAATGTCAGATCAGGCAGAAATGTGCAGTTATGAAGAAAGTTGTTCTCAGTGGTGGTGAACCAGACAACTGATGGGTTGACTGCCTCTAAATGCTACCTCACTAAAGATTATTACACAAAATGCTTTCATGGCTTAACAAAAGCTTTTTTGCTATTTGTATCATTAAAAGTACATGCTGAGTGGAGAGGAACACACAGGGTGGTTTAAGGTAAAACAGAAGAGAAAAGCTTTTTAACAGAAGGTACTGGTTACTTGGATTATGTTGTGTAGACACTGGTTCCCGTCCTGTTGTAACCACTGTTCCCATTATCACCACTTCAAAGAATTTCAAGTCAGTAAGTTTCTCTCTAAAGCACCATTTCACATCAAACCATTCTGAAGGCCTTTGTTTGATGTTTCATGAGGAAAATGAATGGAATTCCTCTCTCAAACTAAAATCCTCACTAAAGTCCTTTGCTTCAGCCCAGAACTGCACAATGTAGGGTGTTTTATAGCATGTAATAATTTTCCCCCAGATAATCTGCTCCAATGACTCTGCTTCACACTTCACTTTTACCTCTTCAACAAAACAGACTCGCAAAACTGCTCTAAACTGAATGAGCAGCGGTATATACATTTGGCATGGTTTGGTTGGTTGGTTGAAAGAGTCCCAAATTTCTTGTGGAGTCCCACAAGGTTCACTTTTGGGAACTTTGCTTTTTTATAAATTACCTATCTGTACTGCTTTTTATGCTCTACCTGTCTTTCATAGTTATACTGACAATTCACAGTAGTACAAAGACAAAACTCAATCAACAGGCTTACCAACCTGTGACACAAGAGCGGTGAAAGAAGCATCTGACCAATCAGATAGTCATAGTCATATGCTATATTCACACAATTATAATGAATAGTCACTTGTGTCATACAAGCACCATTTTAAAAAATACAGGGTAACCAGTCTTGCTGTCTCTGACTCTTCCCATAAAACTCTTCCATGTAAAGCCAGACAAGAACCACTTAGTAGATTTGTAAAAAAACAAAAAAAAAATCCTGAAATAACAGTTCTTTAAAGAACCATTTTTCAGACTAGATTTTTTAAAATAATGAACAGGTCCTACAATAAAAAAAAACCTTCTGTCTCTAAATAATGTAAAGGTTCTACAACACATGAAAACTATTCCTAGCATGTTACATCTAAGCCAAGAGCTTTTGAGGAACCTTTAGTTTTATAGGTATAGTGCTTCCAGAAGGTCCCACTGTGATGGGAAACTGACACATGAACTAATTCGGGTACAGATAGTTTTAGATTCAGATTAATAACCATATCAGGCCATTTAGCACTACTTAATAGAAAACTGATCCGGGTGATTAGGTCTTTTAGGCTCATCTGAATATTAGGGTCAAGTGTGTAAGATCTGAAGTCACCAAGGGGGTAGATCACCTGAACCAGGAGCAAGCTCTCTTTTTCATGTTAAAAAAACTATGAAAATTATCTCTTCTTATCTGAGAAAGACTTCTAACAACATACATCTGCTTCCTCACAGATCTGGCCTCCGTTTGATTGGAATTTTTCTTTTGTCTGAATTTGAAAGTGAAGTGAAAGTGAACATTTGTCATACGTGAACACACCACAGCACACAGTGTGAACAGCATGAAATTCTGCTTCTGCATTTAACCCATTCACCAAGTGAAGCAGGGGGCAGCTACGAACACAGCGCCCGGGGAGCAGTGTGTGG
>JBBPDB010000153.1:8641567-8658628 GCA_037974465.1 Brachypetersius altus | reverse complement strand
TCTATGCCCACCTCTAATATATATACATATATATATATATATATATATATATATATATACACACACACACACACACACACATGTATAGATGCATGTTTATTTATTTATATGATAATGTGTGTTTGGAGGAAAGCCTGTTCCAGCATTTTTCAAAGAAATGAGCTAAAAATCCATTTTTATATGATATGATGGGGATGAAGGTTCTTAATAGCTAATTTTGCTAGACTTTTTTTCTTATTTGCCGTTTTCTCTGAAGCTCCTATTGGCATTTAATGTTGGGTTGAATATGACACTGTCACTCTGTGTGCTGAGGGTGGTGGTGTTATTTTCACGCACAGCTGAAAGATTGCACTCCGCACAGCATTCTGTCAGAGCACACAAACTGAAAATAGCAAATCCTAAAAAAAAAAAAAAAAAAAAAATTGCAATGTGCCACCATTATAAAGGTCATCAAGACAGCCATCATCATCAAGGACACCATTACAGGAAGGCATTTATTCATCATCATCATCATCATCATCATCATCATCATCTCCTCTCGGTGTCTTTATCATCATCATCATCATCATCATCATCATCATCACCCCCTCATCATCATCAGCAGAGCCATTATAGTCATCATCATTATCATTAGGCTGGGTAATCATCCACCGAGGGTTTCCGAAAAGCCCAATATAAAGGCCAGTCTAGGCTTCAGTCACTCGTTCCTTCCATGTGTGAGGAGAGGGCTGCACAGGAGAGTGGGTCGTTTCATATGCAGCCGACACTGAAGCTTTTTCTGTGACTTTGTCAGCATACACCTTTTCTTTCTTTCTCAAAAGGATATCTTTACTCTAAACTGTGAGTATAGGAAGTGAATGTTCTTTTAAAACATTGTTCTCTGTCATGCTAGCGTTTGTGCTTTCACTGTTGTGTCGGTAGTGGCAGTTTCATTTGAAAAGCTGTTTTTTAATTATTGTGGGTGTCGCCTTACTCCTAGGACCAGGATGGGAGTCGGGATTTACTTGAATGAAAAAATTTAATTTGTACGTGAAATGAAAAATGGTTTCCATTGTGTTATAATGTGCTAGCACAGCTGCAAGTTAATGTCCTGTCTTGTTTTGTCCTGACTGTGTGCAGCTGATATTAGTCTGCCTGGTTTCCAACTGGGAGACGAAGAGAGCTCCTCCTTCAGTCGTCTCAGCATGGAGAGTGACGCTGATGACTTGCGCGCTGTTGAGAATGAGCGCGAAGAGGGGTCGTCCGAGCCCTCTTTTCCGCCGTACCTCTCCTGCAGGGGCTGCACTCAGCTCCTGGACGAGCCTCTAGGACCTGGCATGGACCTGGTCGGGCCCTACTGCCTGCGCTGCTGCAAGGGGAACATAAGTAGTATGGTGGAGAGGAACCAGCGAGGACTCTGCTTGGGTTCAGGTTCAGTCTCGCAACCTACAGGGACCGGCACTGAAGCATCGGGGGGTGATGACAGATCCCTGAAGCTCCACTCATGCATGTTATGTGGCTTCTCCTCACGCTACACAAACCATGTCAAGAGGCACATGAAGGTTCACAATGGTGAGAAGCCATACAGGTGCCCGCTGTGTTCTTACGCCTCAGCTCAGCTGGTGAACCTGCAGAGGCACCTGCGTATCCACACTGGGGAGAAGCCCTACAAGTGTGAGCACTGCACTTTCGCTTGCAGCTCCCTGGGGAACCTGAAAAGACACCAGCGGATGCATACGATCACAAACCCTGCTCAGAATATACAGCGACCAGTGAGTGGACAAAGCCTCCAGCATCCTGATGTAGGCCAGAAACGAAGAGAAGAGGCTCCCAGTGCCTCGAGCGAAGGTAAGATTTTATTCCTCGTCATAAGTCCCACAGTTAGGGTTGTGTCTGCTGTTCAGCTAAGTATGAAATATCAAATAAAAAATATTACGCTGGCAGGAAATCTTGTTAAAGATCAGCGATGGCTCTCAGTGTAAGCTGTTGCTGTTGCTTGGGTAGGAAACATCTACATCGATGTCTGATTTACTGCATTAGCAAGAGTAGAAAACCATAATTGGATCCCATCAGCCCTGAAGGAGGCCTATTGAATTCTCGCAAATCTCTGTTAGCATGGTGCCTGAGGCATAGGACTTGTTTTATTTGTCTCCAGGAGCTGTGAGGTCAGAAGGTGGACGTACAGAAGCCAGTTTGAACGCTGAAGGTGACAGCAGGTATCTGCAGGCATTTGCTGGCCTGAAGTCAGAGCAGCAGTCCTCGTCCCGGGCGCTGGAGTCAGGGCAGGCTAGAACTCAGGACGCAGCTCTGCCCCCCCTGCTCTTTCCCTTCAGCTGCAGGCTGTGTGGCCTAGCCCTGGACGACGAGGACGGCTCCTCGGCTCAGATCTGCGCCAAGTGCACCCTGGAGATGCTCACAAAAGACACGCCGGGCACCGCTGGCGAACGAGGAGACAAAGTGTACACCTGCGCCGCCTGCCCCTTCCTGACACACTACCCCAACCACCTGGCCCGGCACATGAAGACCCACAGTGGAGAGAAACCTTACAAATGCCCCCAGTGTGACTACGCATCTGCCCACTTTGACAACCTCAAGCGCCACCACCGAGTGCACACAGGCGAGAAGCCCTACAAGTGTCACCTGTGTGATTATGCCTGCGGGAACCTGGCCAATCTCAAGAGGCACCAGCGGGTGCATTCGGGCGCCAAGCCTTTCCAGTGTGCCATTTGCAACTACAGCTGCAACCAGAGCATGAACCTGAAGCGGCACATGCTGCGCCACACCGGTGAGAAGCCCCACAAGTGCCAGGAGTGCGGCTACACCACCGGCCACTGGGACAATTATAAACGGCACCAAAAGAAGCACGGACTGTCCGCCGATGGTTGGGTGAAGGTGCGGCTGCCTGACAACGAGGACGAGGGGGAGGATGACGAGGAGGTGTAGCCTGACAACAGGAGAAAGGGCTGTACTATGAGAGAGAGCGTTTGAAGATGAGATTGTACTGTAGATGGCAGATAATGGAAGTGTTGTACCAGCATAAGCTTAGTTAGCTGTTCTTCCCCACCGTTTGTGTCGTTATTTTTCGTGTTTCTTAAACATCCAAGCTGCTACACAGATATGTGCACAAATTTGAAGAAGAACAGAATGTTAAAATGCCTTTGATTAGGATTGGGTGACGGTCATAGACCTCCTAGGGGTCTGATGGAGTGCCCTTGATTAATTTGTCAGTGCCAAACAGACATTATATACTGCTACCTTGATGAAATGCAATTCCTCCTTCAGTGTTTACCTTGCATGCCTATTCACCATTGCTCTGCACCGCTGCCTATAGAACAGTCTTAACTGTCACTGATTAAACCTTCTTTGGTTTCTCTGAGGCCTTTTTGCTGTCCAAAAAACATTTTGTAACCTGCACAACACCCCTTTATAAACAATGTGTTTACATTACAGTCAACGTCCACATCAGACCCGAGTCATGAACACTGCAGCTTTCGTTTGAGGAGTAATTACTAGGAATGGTATTGCTTTGTTTGTATGTCTTAACTGTGATATAGCCCATGTTTTGTCTGATGTTACTTGATGCAAAAGGATGCATAGTAAACAGACTGTCATGCTTAATGTAAAGCTTTTTATTTTTGTATGTGATTTTTTTTCTTTTCTAGTTGTTGATGTTCTTTCAAAAGAATGTTTGGCATGTATTTGCCACCAGTGGCATTATGTTTGTTGAAAATGGATCATAAAATCTATATGCAGTTAATAACTTTCAGGTTGCCAAAATTATTGAACATTGAGATGGAATCCCGTCGGTGTGTGGTGCTTGAGTGTTTTCTTGTTATTATGCAGTGTTTTCATAATTGCCTTAAATATTCTGGAATAAAACACTTTGTGGTGATAATGGTGTAGGTGGCTCTTTTCATGTCTTCATGCAGATTACACAGGTCAACCAAAAAAAAAAAAAAATGTTTTAACCACAACACAGTTTTTCATGCTGATCTCAGATCTGCTTTCAGTCACATCAACTTTTTGAATTATTGAGTAATATTAGATCTGCAATAGACTTGCATATAGACTCCAAATTGTGGGGGTTGGTGTATTTTCAGGGGTAAATTAAGAAGGTTAAACACATTAAGTACATTGTGTTTCATAGTGCACAGTGGCCTCCATTATGTTTGGGACAAAGTCACATTTATCTTAGATACCCCTCTGCACCCCAGTGTGTATATTTAACCCAAACAATGTAGACCTTATTAAAGTGCTCATTACAGCCTTTCATTTAATCATTATACATTTCAGTTCCACCATGTAGAAATAAAAATTTTTTTAAACATCGCCCCCTTCCTTTTAAGGGCACAACAATGTGTGGGACAATTGGCTTCTCCGAAAGACATCATGTACCGAACCGTGATGAATCACGAATACATGTATCGTTACAGCCCTAGAAACTATACTTTATTAGGTTGAGCTCAATGAGAAACCTAGAAAATGCATTCAGCACCAACAGCTAACAGCAAGGAGGCCCTTCATTTATCTCTACTGTCAACCAAATAAACACTGATTTTCCAAACACATTAAATGTTTAAGATATCAGTAATTAAACACATTCACATGTCATTATTTGGCACCTAAATTTATTAAAATCCAGTACTTTCATTCATCATTCCTAAATTTTACATGGTGATGAAGATAAAAGCACATATATAGGCTTGATGTGATACTCTACCATCAAGAGTACATCATGAACCCTTTTCTTTCTAGATACGCTGGTGAGCAAACAACAGTCAACAATCAGAACAGACATGAATAAAAAATAAAACAATCTGCCACCCTCTGACCAATATGACAACATGCTATTCTTTCATTACATCCCAGACAGATGTGACAAATATTGATCATTTTCTCCAAGACCTAAACACAATCATTATTATTTTTTTTAAAAACTATTTCTGGTTAAGCAAGAATCACACTGGTGACAGCATCTCTGGAATGAAAGCCGTTTTGCTTGGATTAACAATTCCGCTAGCGTGAAGCGTCAATGAAGCCATTTTCCAAGCACCACTTTCACACAGTCCTCTGAGATGATTGCAACGATGTATTTGATATAATACAAAATGGATATTTAAAAAAAAGCATGATGTTCTCCAAAAAAAAAAAAAAAAAAAAAAAAGTCAAATGCATGGTGAGTAAAAGACAATCACTGAAATTCAGATGTGGAATTTGTAAACACTTCTCTTTCGATTTCTACTCACAATTTTCTACGATTCTGTAAACAGTGATAATGTTAGTTTTTTTTTTATACATCTTAGATTATATGTGATCTACTGCATTTGATAATATGCTAATGATAATACGTATTAGTAAAATTTCAGAATACTTTTTCTTAATTGTATGTACATTTATAAAAGTGACATTACCATGATTTTAAAATGCTTTTTTTTTTGTGCAAAATGCTTTAGTAAACTATAGTTTTGGCATTTATGAGAAACCTTTCACAAAATGTTGGCTGAAGAAAAGAAAAAAAAGGAATAATAAAAAAAAAATAATAAAAATCAATGACTTCAAAACCACTTCTACACACTCAAGAATGTTTTCCATGTTTAACCTCTCAATAAATATCAAATCTTGCCATCTGTCCTTGTTAATACTGTGCAAAATCATGGGTTCAGCATGTGCAAGCGGTTCTGCCAAACGCACTAAACAGAACTCCACTAAATTCTGCAAGATTTCTCGCCAGAGCTTCCATTGGCTACGGCCTAACACTGAAACGGCTTGAAGCCGATGTGTTCCAAATGCTGCATTATGATGAAAACTGACAAGTGGCTTCTAGAATGTAAGGTGGCTGAGTTACTGTAAGGCAAAGAGAAGAAAGCAGGCCACTCTTGGCCCATCTAGGACCTCAGGATCCTAGCTGGACGAGCACGTTTCCACTTCGAACCTGTTAAGACGGCTGTTCGATACATTGAAAGTTACGATGCTGAAGATGCAAATGTTCTGAAGGCTTTAAAATCTGTTCGATAGCAGTAAAGACATAAAACTTCAAAAGAAATGGCAAGGATTGGCACACTGGAAGAAATGAAGGCAGCAGTTTCCCCTGAACGTTTAACCTGGTTATCCTCTTCCTAGTTTTACAATGAAATACATCACACTGGCAACTGCAGTAATGAGGCCATGGCTGTGTAGACTACAGTTATGACAAAGTATTATACGTCTCCAAGTGCAAATTTAGCGGTTTAACCAGCCAACGCTTGTACCTAGTCAAATCAGTGTTCAGATCTACAGAAAGCTTTCATTGCAGTCATCAGCATGAGATTAAACAGCTAGAAGTTCATTTAATGTCTAACCATTTGGAATTAGAAAGAAGATGGGAAAGCACAGCCTCGAGTCTCTAATTAGGAAATATTTACTGGAGGTTAATGTCGGCAGCAACTTTAATTAGATGCAAATGCTAGCCCTAACTCAACAATGCAAAACCCTGTGAATGTTTAAAAGGGTGTCCCTAACAGGACATGCCTACAACAGAGTTTGAAATGTTGGATGTGTTTAAACTAGCCTGTTTATTTAATGTCTTGTGGAACACTATGTGAAACCTATACTATATAGAGTCATTACTTTGTGGTGTGTATTAGTACTGCACAATACATTGGTCCTCAACTGTAATCATTAGAGGAACTTGGCGAAACCGATGCTGCAGGTGCGCTTTTAACCAATCACTAATTTTTTACTAATTTTTTGAGCGTCCTTTTTGAGTTGTTTTGATGAATCATGGTATTCATAAAATCGAAATTATTTTGGTTATTAATGATACTGGCTACTTTTTAACCAAGACACATCACATGTTCCCTAATGCACTTTCAATAAACTGGAAGGAATTTTAACAATTGATAAATAATGCAATGGTCTTTTGTTCACATGCTGCAGCCTAGATTATTAAATAACTGTCTTCATTCTCCCTTCCATTGGTTGAGTGACCATTAGCTCCATTTAGGAATAATGTATCTGGTAACTAAAAGAAAGTACATTTCCCCTTGTTTTGGGATCTACTCAGGATCTATGTGCATGTGGCGTTCCTGTGTGCTTTGGACTATTGGCGTAATGCTGTAGTAGACCTTAGGGCAACAGAGTGCTCAGTGGAGTTGGAATCTTGCAGAACCGCTTGTGCCACCTTTGCTCAAATAGGCTTGGCCTTGGCTCAGCTCTCCTGTGGTTCAGTCCAAGAGGAGCATCACAGGTCATCATCTCCGATCCCCTCGAAAGCGTAGTTTCCATGGAAATCATTGCCGCTGAGATCATTAGACGAGTTGGAGGCACTGATTCCTCTTAGGGAGACAGAACTCAGCTTGGTCTAACAAACACAAACATAAGAGGAACAAGAGTATAATCAGCGCACCACCTCATGGTCATGTTATCACCAAGACAAAGAACAGAGAAATTTAGCGGGTCCATATATGGCGTGTTACAGGAAATGAAAAACTCACTCACCGAAAGTTTCACTACTTGTTCTCGATTCGGGTCCGGAGAGTCCTGGACACAGAAAAAAAAACTGTTAGTCGTTGCTCAACCACTGATCTGAAATCTGAAAGCTGCCCTGAATGTTTTATTACCATGTCCAGTTCTTTTTTATACTTGGATTATAAGCACCAACTTGCCTCAGGGCAACCAACAGATACTCTGTTGAGTCTGTTACTGAATCATGTCTGCTTGTCTAAATCAGGAAAATGTTTTTAATCAGAAGACATTTTTAGGCTTGAAATCTGAAATCATCTCTTGTGAGCTCATCTACAGCACAGTATGGTGAAGAGATCTACTCCGGTGTAGAACTCAAATTTGGAATATCGGCCTCCAACCTGGCATGAAAGTTGATGGCTGGGCCAAAACAACAATAAAATAGCTGCAGATAGTCACGTTCATAAGCCCCTTTGCACTACTGATCTTACCCACTAAAATCATACACACTGCAATTGTCTATTATCTTTCATTCTTCTCGTTGCACTGAGCATGCTAATGTCAAAAGAATTTCCCTCAGCATGAATAAAGTTCTTTCTAGGGTCTTAACTTTTGATACCCATTCCATTTTTTAGCTAAGTAGATGACAAAATGATTATTTTTCTATTTAACCTAGAAATAGGTTTAAAATGTAAGATTTTAATAATAAAAAAAATACATTTTGCTGAATTTCCAATGCATCATCACATTTTGATGAATTTATTATATTTAACCTGGTTAATATTGGGCTTAATTACAGCCAAAAGAATCATTTGTTTAAAACAATGTGAAATTAATGTGGTTTATGTGCATCTGTTTTTTTTTATTTCTTATGAATCACAATGTTCTGCGTAAAAATGTGTCACAAATGAACTCATTGCTCACCAGTAAAGGAGGAGACTTCACAGCTTGCTGACTGTCCGATCGATGGATGGAACCGTTGAGACGCTTCTTCTGCATCTGCTGAAAATGTACAGCATTATTATTAACATCTGCGAGGGAGGAGAGATCATGTGTCTTCACAGGCATGTGCAACCTCGCTCAAGTTTCTGGATAAACACCGAATGTGTACTCAGTGCTGAGCTCTGAGGCAAATCTATAGAAAGGAGTGTGTGTGAAATCCCAGCTGAACACACACGGAGCTGTGCAGAGAATCCTGAAGAGACTTGGGCTTTCTGTCTGTTACAGCTATTTGTGCTCGTTGATTATCCAGGCCTGTTTAGAAATACAGATAATCGGAGCGTTCGGAGGAATACTCAAACATTCACCAAAGTAAACAAAACATAATGAATTAGACATTTGAGCTGGGAAGCACTCGTGAGACCAAGATAATCATTCTGACCTATAATCATCAGCGTAATCACTGCCACACACGTGCACCCACAAAACAAGCAGGGCTGCAGCGATGATGAATTGTTAAAGCCGACATCATCTGCAGTACTTTCTCTATTGGCCAAAATAACATTATAAGCTCTTTAATGGGCCAAAGCGGCATTTAAAAATCCTGAATGAAAAAGACGAATTTACATTTACTGCATTTTTGACGCTTTCATCAAAAAACACCTCCCATTCCCGAACTACAGGGGGCAGTCTCCTTGGAGCAACTTGGGGTTAAGGGTCTTGCTCAGGAACCCAGTGGTGAAGGTAGGATTCAAACCCATGAACTTTTGGTCCAGAGGCAACTAGGCCCCCACCACCCCACAATGTAAAGTGGCCCCTTATAGTCACAGCACAGTGTGAACAATGTGAAATTCTTTCTCTGCATTATAATACATTAACAGATCATAATAATATGAACCAAATAAAATGCTGAATATTAAAGGCAACTGTCTGTTTAGCTGTTTAGTGAAAGTGACTGTTCTGTGGTGTGTTCACGTATGACCGAACGCAGTGTGAACAGCACGAAATTCAACCTCTGCATTTAACCCATTCACCAAGTGAAGCAGGGGGCAGCTACGAACACAGCGCCCAGGGAGCAGTGCGTGGGGACGGTACCTTGCTCAGGGTGCCTGGTGGTCTTGGGAATCGAACCCGGATTTTCTGATCGCAGGGCGAATGCCCTAACCACTAGACTACCAGCTGCAGTTTAATGAGTCGTGTATAATTATGCTATGGCATTTTGGTACAGGTGTAGCAATGGCCTTCAGATACAGTGTGAGTGTACCTGTCTCATATCATAACAAAAATCACAACAAGGCAACACTTTATTTTAAGGAACAAATCACTTATAATTGCATAATGAGGTGCAATAAACACACCATTAAGCTTTTATCATTATTTTAGCATACTTCTTGCTTATCAATGTGTAAATAGGTTCAAGGTAGAGTTAAGTATTGTTTTTTTTTTTAAGAGGCTAATAGAGCACTAATTCTTCCCAATGTGTTCCATATTGTATTTGATCTGCATTAGATTGGCTAAAAAATTTCCAGTTTGCATGGTTTCACTATAAAGCAAAAATAACCAACACAAGCATTATGCTGTCAACTATCCACTGATGATGTACATTTAGACATTGCATTGATGCAGAATCATTTGCCTGATAAGCTCTTAATAAAGTGTTTGTTGTGCATTATTACAACAAATAATGCAATTAGCTGTGATTCTCTCATAGCAGATCTCAGATTGTCTATAATTTCTTGACACGTATAAATTAGACACAAGGACTAACATATATTCGGCAATTTTGTTCAGTCCTGACCTTCTTAATGCTTCCTCCAGACTTCTTCACCATCAGTTCATCTACCATCGACTGCAGACAGATGCTCATCATGATCGCCTAGAAATGTCAACCACAGCAGTTCAGAAAAAAAGTTTAACCTATTCATGTCCACCTGAAATGTAAAATGTCCTTTGTTTGAAAATGGCTAAACACATTTCTAACCAAATGTCTCTGAACTGATCAAACCAAAGTCAGTTACAGTTGTTAATCACTTCGCATCATTCATTTATCCTTGGACTGGAACAAAACAGAAAATCCAAATCTGATTGTGAATTAGAATGTGTTAATAACCAAAAAAAATCGATTGGGTTATAAGATCAACTATACAAAATGTACATCAGTGCTTTGTGACATTTTCCCCCAATCATACAAAACTAAGTTGATCATAAACAGTTAATGCACTTTCTACTGGAAAGTGTTCCAAGATTCTTTATTTTTAAGACAATAAGATAATTATTTCATGAAGATAATTTTTTAAGGTCAATGAATGACCAGAGCGGTGGGTGAGTGTGCTGACCTGTGGACTGGTGATGGTGACCCACTGCAGACGGTCTTTGCTCATCAGATACTCGAACGCCAGCTCCAGTTTCACCTCGCACTTGCTGGAGCTGCAGGGGTTTGCCGTGCCGTTGGCCACTGGGACTTGCTGGGGGGATGAAAGCATGACCATCATCATCACTTATTTGGTCACTTCTTCAGTCCTTACAGCATTTCACATTACAATCCTAATTAAATCCCAATTAGTTCCCAATTATTAGCTGTGCCCCTAATGTCACCGGCCTCATTATCTGCAACAGTGTCCATGGTGATGTCTCATTAGGACAGTGTGCAACACCAACAGTTTTTTTTTCTTTCTTTCCTCTGGTTTTCGAAGCTTTAAGCTTAAGAAACTATGGGTTTCATTGCAGATGCATCACAAAGACAAACCCTAGTACCTCTCTGGGGCTCATTAGCAGCATAACTTTGAGAGCCGCAGTGGCTGAGTCTCAGCTCAGTAGCGGCATCTTGGAACAGGGACAAAATCCTTTTTGCTGCTGCTACGCCTGAGCATGTGATCAAGGTTCTTGGGATTTTGACTCTGTAGAAAACATACAGTGCTTCTACATCCTCTTGTGATATGGAGAGATGTTTTATCAGCGTACGAGAGCCTTTTGTGCTTCCTGCAAATAATGAGCAACTCTGGGTTCCAGTCTTAAGGGGGGCTGTAAAAACAGTTTGCAGATTGGTTTGGAGGGAGTTCCATGTAAGCAATCTGTTTAAGTGAGGGGAGGGAGAGACAACATAGCAGGATGAGTAATACTATCAACAGTTCGGTGCTAATATCCTGCGACTACAGAGAACTAGTGAGGCAAGGGCGTTCTGATGAAAACAGCACAGCAGTCAGCGCATTTCTAAAAGCAGATGGATGAAAGCCAAGGGGGAGATGGATGGGTGGCTGGCACTGATTGCTGTTAGAGGACTGTTTGAGCTCACTCTCCTTAATGAGATTCTTTTAGATTCTCACAGTTGGCCCGCGCCTACTGTGGCAGGCGCTAACGTCACCCGAGCTCCGTTTGCAGAACAGAAATATTTACACCCGAGGTGCCTAAAGACAAAGTCACACTCCTGCTATGACTAGAGAGAGAGAGAGAGAGACTACTGAAGGAAATGGTCAGGAAGCTGTCTGGCAGCCATGAGTCGCTCCCAAGCTATTTGTGTTTCATCGTTAAAATATGCATTACTCATCGATTGCATCATGTTCTAATTAAGCTCAGAGAAAAACATTTCAAATGACAGACAGCAATTAACATCATGCTTGCATCAGTTCACTTCTATATCTCAGGCTACAAGCATAGCTTAACGGCACTCTTAAAAAGGGCTGTTGGGATGGAGAGATGGCTCAAGGAAGAAGCTTTACTCTGTATAGAACCTTTACATTATGTAGATCATTTATTAAAAACAGTTTAAGCCAGTCACTCTTCATTAGTGCTTCTTCCATGGCATGACTCCAAGTTATTACATTCAGTGTGAATTGTATTCATCGTGCATCTTTCCTCTATAATTTTAAGTACACTATATGGACGCCTGCCATTACACCACCAGGGAGTTTAACGTTATTGTATTCAAATACACAGACTTAATTGGTCGGAACTGGTCCCCCCCTTTACAGCTATAACAGCTTCCACTCTTCTTGGAAGGCTTTCCACAAGATTTGTGTGTTTCTATGAGAATTTGTGCCCATTCATTCTGTACAGCATTTATGAGGTCACGCACTGCTGTTGTATGAGAAGGCCTGGCTCACAATTTCCATTCCAGTTTATCCCAAAGGTGTTGGATGGAATTGAGTTCAGGGCTCTGTGCAGCCAGTCAAGTTCTTCTGCACTGAACTCAATCAACCATGTCTTTATAGACCTTGCTTTTTGCAGTGGGACACAGTCATGCTGGAATAGAAAAGGTTCTTTCTCAAACTGTGTTAAGTCAGGTTGACTTCAAATAGCATTTTCACGCAGCTCTTTTACTCGGACACTTACAGAAGATGTGACCCGCCAGCACCTCATTCGCGTAACTTTGAAGCTGCCTTCCTTCATCTGGTTATTGGGCAGTTTGACGTGAAAGTTGAGTTCGTTGTTGCCGGCGCTGACAATGACGTGACACCCCTTTTCAGGGAAGTCTGTGACGCATGGATCAAACTTGATATAGCCAAAGTACTTCAGAGTCTGGGCCAGTCTGATGAACTACACACAAGAGACATGGAGAGATCAATTAAAAGAGTTCGAACTCCTCAGTGTTAGCATGTTCCTACCAAAATGTGGCTAAGCCCTTTCAGTGTTTTATAATGTGAGGCCAGAAGCAATAGGCCACTTTTAAAATGTCCACTTATTATATTTGCGTGCTTTAATGCACCAAAAACAGCAATGACTGACTGCTGTGTGAGCGGTAAGTAAACTGTCTTCATGGATGCCAAATCATTTCATTATGTGCAACAGTCTTACCATGTTAAATATCACTTACACAGCAAAAATAGCACTTACATCATTATTACTTATGTGCAAGGAAATACTCCCATTATTTGTGTTACTAGTAGTTCATTTAATTGTAAGTAATAACGTTTTCAGATTCTGATCCTTTTCAATTAAACAGGCTGTTAACATAAATTGGCATGAACTCTTCACAACTGGCTGCTTTGTATTGTAGCACATAAAAAAAAAAAATAAGACAGGAGGAGCTACACTGCTATAGGCTGTATAGATGGATATATGTAGATGTGCAGTACTGGAGAAAATAAACAGATATGCTGGATTGGATATCGGAAAGGAAAAGGGATATTTTTAATTGCTTAGTTATTTACACATTTGTTTGTGACCAGGTATAGCTTCCTGAAAGTTAGTGGAATGTCTGAAAAGTGTGAACATGATACTGTTACCATCTTGAAGTGCTTATATTAAAAACAGCTCTATTAAATGTAATCAACATCCATCTGACTTATCAGTAATAACTGACAGGTTTTCAGTAGAAGTAGCATCGAGGCATCTGTAATAAAAGCTGGTGTTTAGATCTGCTTCCAAACTGCTTCCAGACTGCAGACACACGAGGGATCAGGACGTCAATGCTCAGGAGGCTCTTTCTCACCTCTTTCTTTGAGCCTTTCTCCTGCAGGGATTTCAGCTGTCTGTGTTGGTCTTTGTTCACGAGAATCCAGCCCCGCTCGATGTCGGACACCGTCTGAGCAGAGAAGAAAGGCCTAACCTCACTTTGTCCAAACAATACTGCTATGAGAGTGTACACCCAACCACACAGACTGCATGTGCTCTCAAAACAACAAACCTTTTTCAATCTATTAATCTAAAATCCACCACTCTGAAAAATATCCTGTGTGGCATAATAACGAACTACTCAGTTTAGACTGACTCCAGGAAAGCTGCAGTCACACTGATAATTCAAAGAACATCATTTATTTCCCCGACACCACTGGCTGTGAGATTCATGAGCGCACAAAACTATTTCCTTTGTTCAATAATGCAGTCAGCTGTTGATGATTAATACTTGTTAAATGAGCGCTCAGAATATGTCAGCTTTGGGTTTTCGAGACTAAAGATTCAGACTCATTGTTATTATGTAATTAAAAGACAAAAACACATGGTCTAAATTGCGTTTAAACGGAAAATCCCACCCTTTATAAAAATCAGGTCTTTCCGGGGATCTGCCGCTGACACAATTAGTCATGGCAGTAATATTTTGGGCTTCGCACCGAAATATGAATAATTTTCCAGCTACGGAAAAGGAACAGGGCACATTCTAAAACCAGGGAGAAACTGCAACTATTTTAAGAAATGTACATGGTTTCTAAACGAGCTGTGAGCTATAAAACATTACAAGAAACCTGGTTTCTCTCAAGAGGCAAACTGCAGCTTACTTTTGGCATGAACTGAAATGTCACAAAAAGAAAAAGTGCTTACCTGAGCATATAACAAGTTAAGGCCCACTCTGTTCTCCATTACGTCACTGTCATATGCAGAGTCCCAGTAGCTGCAACAGAATATGTTCAAGGCTCTTGGGTAACTACACTTATAATATACACACACACACACACACACACACACACACACACACGTATGTGCTAGCAAGAGGTCAGTGGCTTGCAGCTTGCTGCATTTGGGGTTGTATAGTTACGGACCAGTCAGAGTACCCATGCTGACCACTGTCTACTTACAAAAGCACCTACACTGGGCACATGAGCATCAGAACTGGACTATGGAGGAAGCGGGCGATGGAGACAGTGTAATGCACTACTGGGAAATCTCTGCGACGGTCATTTACATGGACGGTCATTAGTTTTACACATACCACCTACTTAAACACTGTTACAGATGAAGCACATCCTGATGGCAATGGTATTCCCTAGTGGACTCTTTAACAAGGATAACATGCACAGCCACACTGGAAATATTGTCCAGGAACAGTTTTAGGAACACAAACAACTCAAGTTGGCCTCAAAAGTTCTCAAACTGGTTGAGTGCCTACGAGATGTGCTAGATAAACCAGTCCAATCCTTAGAAGCTCCACCTCACAACTTAAAGGAGCAAAAGGATGTGCTGCCAACCTCTGGGTGCCAGATACCAGGGCACACCTTCAGAGGTCTTGTGGAGTCACATAAGGGGCATAAGGGGGACCTACACAATATTAGGCCTGTTGTTTTAATGGTTTAATTGGTATATATACACACACACAAGGTTAACATTTGTACTCAATGATTGAAATAGCAAACCACGAAGGGAAGAAACTACAAAACAGTGGGTAAAAGAAGCAAGGGAACTGGATTTCCAGCTAAAGTAAACGTCTCTTCCATATAACACTAGATAGTAACAAGCTACAACTGACAGAATTCATATTTCTGGAATAAAAGTATCTCAGAATCAGAATCAGAATCAGACATCTCTCTACAATCTCTGTTAAAAGTTTTATATTCCTAGCTCCACGTTCTCTGTGATACAAAACCTACACTGCTGCTATTTTTTTCTTTTCTTTTTTGTTTTACACCCCCTTCAGTCATGCTGCTGGCCAAAAGTTTGCTTTCTCCAAAAAAGTAGGTCAGGAGGGGCTCCAATACGGGGTCAGAAAGGAGAAAAGCCCACATGCAAAAGCCGTGGCGGTTCTTGTGCCTCTTTAAAGAGAAGGGAGTGTATGTGTGAAGGAGGAGGGAGAGTATTGTGAAATCCATGGAGGAAATGTTTCAGCAAAAACATTTCACAACTCCATCCAAGCACGCCAAAAGACACAACAGACCAGAATATCAATAATTAAGCTTATATCAATATTTATTAACTACACAAGTAAGGATCTCTAGGGAGAGGAAAAAGAAACAAGTTCCAGACCTTGAATTACATCTCGATTCGAGCCGTATCCTGACGCAGGTTTAAGTTTCAGAAGTCCTGCTGCCTTGAACCTCTCAAATAAAATGCGCAGATTCAAAAAGGGCCCACTTGAGCCCTACAGAGAACCAGGCCTGGCAAGTGATGCTTCCAAGTAAACCCATACACTGGCTTTAAGATGCAGAATAATAAAGAAAGCTGGAGGAGGTAGCAAGGGTTTATACAACCTCTTGAAGCCTTTCTACCAAAGGACCCTTGCTTTGATGCATCTGCATTGTTTTTTTCTAAGGTCTGAGATGTTAGAAGAGACACTCATGTATAATAATATACAATAATATCCCATGTATAACTAAAGCAACATCTTATGTATATCTTTTTTCATTCATAATTAAAGCAACAATGCTATATTATAGTGTATACTGGCCCAGCACTAAATAAAACAATGACATTTCTTTTTCTTTTTCCAACGTTTCACATAATCTAATCACTTCTGCCTCCTTGGTCCTGAGCTGATTTCCCAACAGGGCAAAATCTCACACTGCTGTTCCAGAGTTTCTCATCCTTTGATTTATTTGTTGCGGCCCACCACTAATTAGGTTTGTGGGAGGGAATCATTTTAACAAAATATTGTGGGGGGACTAGGTTTCTGAGAAATGACTACTGCATTTTACTACTGCATCACTGCATTTTCAGAATAACTTCAAGGTCAAAACTGGAGAAAGTGAGGTGAAACAGCGTTAAAGCTTTATGCTCCTATGTATGGTTTGTGTTTCATACTTCTCATACAGTGAAGTGGTTTTCAACCAGAGCTAATTTGCCTCAACTTGATGGAAAGAAAGGTTCAACCATGAACGTCTGCATGAACTAGAAAAAAAACTAGATTTAATTAGTTAGCTTTGTAGGTCCTGTCAAAACATCTTAACCAAATATCTAAGTATTAGGGGTGTAACGGTACACAGTCACGGTTCGGTACGTACCTTGGTTTTGGGGTCACGGTTCGGTACGGTTCATGATACAGCAAAGTTAAGCAACAAA
>JBBPDB010000153.1:8631279-8641467 GCA_037974465.1 Brachypetersius altus | reverse complement strand
TGACATGGATTTAAGCTGTTTTTCAGGTAAGAAACAGTTGTGGACTTCTTAAGCACTGATGTACGTCGCTCTGGATAGGAGCGTCAGCTAAATGCTGTAAATGTAAATGTAAAATATACCCAAGTAAAAGTTTTCGAATAATGAGGTAATATTTTCCACATTCGACATCAGTGTCTTTCTTGGTATGAATAGTTGCTTTTCCCTGAATAGTGATGATAGTTCCCTTTTCCAAATAACTGAAATTTATTCAAGCAGAAAAACAGAGGTGCTGCAGTGAACAAGGAGCATAACATTAAGAAAGAACACTGGAAGAGAGAACATTCAAGACGCTTCAGCAACAACTCTCTCAATTATTCAAGCATTCATTACATCTCCGAAGAGCAAAAATAGCAGTTTGTACCTGCTGAGCTTTTCTTAGAAAGCTGTTGAACATCTCACTGGCTCCCAGCAGCGGATCCTGACGCACTAATTGGACGGAAAAAAAACACAGATTATGGCAAGAGTACTGCGACATTAAATAAACACATTTGATGGCTTTCATTAGCAGGTTCGCCCTGAAGTACATGCAATTTGCTGCTCTGTATTTTAAAATCAGCATCCTGGCGAGTACGAGAACCACACCAGTGTCTGTTAAACTCCTACACAAGCACCTCATTCTGCTTCATGAGGTACTGATTAATGATCACCTGAATCATATCTTATTTCATTAAGCAGAATGAGGTATATTTATAAGTATAAAAACACTGCTGCAATCAACACTCTTCTTGCATTGGGACCAGTTGGATGGTGAAACACTAACAGAAGTTCGTCAAAGGTAATTATTGCCATATTGTTTACAGAACTTGAATGAATTGTCCATTCTTAAACACCGCACCATTTCTCTTATTATTCTTTTAAGCATCATTTGAAAGGAAATGAAAATACATACAAATATTTGTATTTGAAAATTGTGAGAAATATTGCCAGCAGTTCTTAAAAACTGAGGCAAAGCTGTTCTTGCACCTATAAAAGATAGAACCTGAAGATTTTGATATATTATGACATCCACTTGCCTCCCTCAGTGGACTGTTTATGAAGGATAAATAAAAGAAGAAAGTGTCAGAAGAGAGGGAGGGCTGAATAAACTCAAATGTTTATTGACATTCTCATTATAGCACGTTGGCTATCGGCGGCCCCCCCGAAAGCACACACCGCGTTTGCATAAACAAACAGTTTATTCGCTCTGAACAGATTGTGTGTTTGAGGCGGTTAATTTTCCATAACCGCGTTAAACCATGATGTAACTGCAAGAGTGGCCGGCCAAGAACAGCCTGTGTGCTCCCAGACTATGAGCAAATACGCTCAACAAGGCTTAGCTTGTTCGGGGGAATGTGCCAGAACTGGAATGGATTTGAACAAACGGTTCATGGTGCTGCCAGTCCAACTTCTTCTTCTTCTTTTTTAAAATCTAATTCAACCCCTGACCTGCAAAAAAACAACTCTAGATCACATCCAACCCTGAGATGAAGTGATAAATTCATTGATTTTAAAAACGTATCCGTCAGCAGAGAGGTATCGTTCCATAAATTCGAGCCAAGCGCTCTCCTGTACAGCAGATGATGTCAGAAAGGCTGTGGAGACACTGAACCTCATCCTGCCTGGAGGTGAGTGCAGAACATGACTCACACCCAGCTTTTTCTCCTCCCAGTCACAGCCTGGTTCTTCTCCAACAGTCTGGCAGAGCAGGACAGTCAGCTCAGACTAAATGAACTTTAAAAATTAGCTAACATTTCCAGATCTCCAGGACTCAATGAGTCCAGAGAACATTTTAATCGCACTCTAATTAAGGGTTCAAAAGGACAAGGGGGTGAAAGAAAAACGAAAGAAAGGGGGAAAAAAAAAAAAAAAAAAAAAACTCACCAGCCTGCATGTACTTCTCCAGCTGCTCTCTCCGCTGCTCCACCTCCGCTGGCGTGAGGGTAAAAATCTTCTTTGGGGGGAAGGCAGGCACAACATTGTTCCCATACTCTTTCTTTATCTGATCAAGAAAAGAGGAAGACCCTATGCATAAGACTCATTTTTGCGTCTCGAGCTGTAACAAACCCCGTCACAAAAGACATCGCCAAAAATGTACAGCTTATAACCATGGTTTCCAATTTTGCGGAGATGAAGCCAGAATTCAGTGTGACCATGTTGCTCTTACCCTGTGCAATGATCCTCTTTCCCCTTTAGCTGGGAATCTCTCAGGAATGAGATTCATAAATGACTTGCCAAAAGCTCTGAATTTTTGTAGAGAACTATGTAGAGATGGCTCCAACGGGGCCCCAGCATAACATTGTTTACATATTGCCCTTTATTACAATTCCTGTCAAACATATTATTCACGGCTACACATCATCTTAGAATTAATAATGTATTAATATAAAAAAAAAGAAAAAATGTCCTCTAACTGGCCTTTGTTTGGCACTGATAGAAGGGTCAACAGCTGGTATCCACAACAGTACTTCATATGTGCAAATGTTGATGCTTCTAATCTGCTGGAGGTAACTGGATTTGGGAGCAATCAGAGTGAACTTGAGCATCTCTACACCATGGCAACACCTCTAGCCAGAATGTCTGATCTCACAAGGTCTCCTGTGACTGGTTACCTAGCAACAGCAGCTGCCAGACCAGAAAACCTGGCTTTGCCAGCAGAATCACTAAAGTTTTCTACATTCAATAACAAATCTCTAACGGTCCCGCAAACCTGGAAGATGTTTTAACAGTGAATTGTCACAAGACAAAAGGCATTCTTTGTCTCCTTAGAGTTTTTAAAGGATCACTGATCCAGCATGAGCGGCTCATTATATAACCAGGGTTTTCCCTCCCAATCAAAATACAAAATAAACCCATTCCTACCACACAGCTATGAATGCACTCAAATTTGTATGTCATGTGTGCTTTACGTATTCCACATGAACTCTTTGTCTGAGATTTGTAGTCGCTAGCTCTCATCTCAGTTTCTCTGTCTAGCTCCACTTAAAAAACATGCGGATAAGAGCAACTCAATCTGTGTCATTTTTCAGCGATAGGTCAGAATATTATTACTGAATATTGTTGAGTTTCTCAGTTGACATGTTCTACTGTAGGGTAAATGACAAACCAAAACTAAAAAAAAAATCAGTTTTTAGATACTAATCAATAAGAAAATTTAGTATCGCATTCGCTATCAAATAGCACTGGCATCGATACTTAAATGCCAGTTTTGCATCTGCCGGTTCACAGAAATCAACTACAACAATTATTACAACTTTCATTGACTAAAACTAGTCGAAAATATTCATGGATTATTCTGACTAAAGCAAGACTAAAATGCTCAGACTTTTAGTCGACTGAAACTTGACTAGACTAAAGAGTATAGACATGACTAACAACACAAATTCCAAGTTATTCACCCAAAACCATCCCCCATTGATCTCTATGGGGAAAAAAGCATTGTGCGCCTTTAAATGCTCTGCCATGTTCTGGGTCGGCTAATAATATTAATAGTACATTTAATTTATGAAGCGCTTTTCAAATACAAACACGCTGTACAATTTGAGAAAACTGAGCATTTTGTTTGTCTACTCAAACCTAGCGACAAAATTTTATAGGGACCCTCAGCTCTCCTCTGCAGAAAACCGGCGCAACAGCCCCTGAACACACAATTTTTTTTAATTAAAAAGTTCCTTTGTTTGTTTTTTCTTCCCCTGTAGTATCGAAAATAGTATCGAGTACCATCCTTAGTATCGGTATCGAGATTTCAGTATTGTGACAAGCCTAACCAAAACACAGAGCTAAATCAACCATAACTACAATAAAACAATTACACCGCTATTCATGTCTACTTAAAAAATGGGCTATGACTTCCAGTGACGCTCCAGTAAGAAACAAATATATCTACAAGTTATAACTTTAGCAAGCTAGCATTAATTCCATCAGTTGCCCTTGACTTTGGGTATTATATTTGTTATTAGGTCTGTCATCCAGCACAATTTGATGATTTCCCTGCTTAAAAAATACTTGGTTCAGCTCATCCGTAAAACTACCAGGCTTAGTGGGTGTGTTATAAGTAGAGAAATACTAAACTGACCCTCCTGGCTGTTGTGCAATTCTTATCTAGCTTCTAATCAGTGCCGTTTCTGACCACAGTACTGCTCCAGGCTTGATATTTTTAGTTGACAGACAACTGGGTGCCATTTTATCATGTTTTAGAATACATTTCAAGACTTTCAATGGTCTGCTGGTTCTGTGATTGCATGCTTTGTTCACAGATATAGTTGTAAAAAGTCTATACAGGGCTCACCTGTTCATGCAGGCCTAACAACTGGCTGTAGCGTACTCGGCAGTGCAGCACACCATTGACATGAATGTTGTAGGCCTGAAAAAGGAAGGAGAATTGGAGGTGAAAATCAGAAGCATTGCCGAAAAGTGGGTTTTCACACACACTGACAGTTTGTTCAAACACTGCAGTCTGAACTACAAAAGAAAGAGTTTGACAGGCATCAAACCGAGCATTGCTACAGAGCTTCAAGGACGTCCAACAGCGATGGGTTTGCCCTTTCTTTCGACCACACATTTAACGTCACATACATAATTGAATAGAGCAATCACACTTTTATAGCTCGCTAATCCATCACGGAAAAGAGATGTGGCGATGTCATGGTTACAAGACATCAATCATCTCTGAATAGGAATTCTGAGCCATTTCTGTAATTAGACAGTAATAATGCACAATAATAGCAAACTGAAACACTTATAATATTAGAGAACAACTGTATTGAAACTGCTTTAAAGCATCACTGCAATACTGAGCTTCAATAAAAAACAGAATAAAGACAGAACTCTTCTCTGAAATCATGAGCAAAAAAAAGATGCAATGCTGTTATTTAATCAGGGCAACTAACCATGACCATATCCTCGACCTGACGCAGGTTTTGACACTGACACTGGTTCACCGTGACCTCAATAACAAACAGTGCCTCGGGCTTAATGCTGATTATATGACAGCCATGCCAATGCACACCATTCGGAATGTGCAGTTATCGTGTTTAGGCTTGACCTCCTCCACCCCTCTGTTTGTTATAATAAATATAGCATATGTTGAGGCAGGAGTGGGGTTTTTTTTTTGTTTGTGGGATTTTGGAGTTTGTGTTTTTACTCTAAAATATTTTTTGGTCAGCATAGTTGTCCCTCGAATGAAGGACAAAAATCATCCTTCGTGGTCAGAATATTCTAGCTTTTCTTGAGGTTCTTGACCCGAACTTTGGCTGGCTCATCACTTGGCTCGTCATAAGAGTCAGTGAAACAACAACAGCTCCAGCTGACCTTTAACTTCCTGCGAAACGCAACTGCAAAAACACCTCCGAAAGAGTGTGCTTTCACAACCACTTTGCGTAGCGGGACAAAAAAAAAAAAACGATGGAATGTGAACGCTGGAAACGTCAGCTGACCGTTTTCAGGTCCGCACAGGGCTGAGATCTAAATCTGAACCACGTTTGAAAGAACACTGTGAACCTCCCATAATGAAGCTCTGCTTTTTCGCTTATCTAAACTGTTCAGCTATTCAGAACAAACAACTGCTGTGTCATCTTAATGTAAGCCAGTTTTTTTTTCCTTTTTGATGAGCCCTAATGCGTCATGGAGGTTCCAACTGCTAGAAAGTGGAAAAAAAACAAAACACAGCTGCAGAAAGAGACCAAACTTTTTCCTTTCTGTTCACAAAGGTTACGCCTAGTGGAAAAGCAGACTTGCCTGACAATCATTTATTCATTGCATTGACTAGCCACATGTCTAAGAAAGGGTTAGTAGTGTGAGAGGAGAAGTCAAGGCACTGTAGTTTTTGAATGCACCCTATTAGGCCTTTTTTTACAGGACTAACAGTAGAAAAAAGGAAGGATAACAGTGCCCTCGAGTATCCAGGAAGTGTGAGCCATCATGAAGAAAGGTTTTAAGCCTGCACAGGAAGTCTGTCCTTTACAATGCAAACCTCCTTTCTTCCCTTTTTCTTTTCCAATGTTGGCTCCACTGCAAAGTGTGCACATTCTGGGAGTCGAGTGGTTCCAAGGTACACCAGGGACAATCCCTTAAAATCCAGAGTGAGCCAATTTACACCAAGTAAACAAACACACACACACACACACACACACACACGGTTTAAACGAATGCTTTCACCAGTACCATGGCATGAATGTTCAGAAGAGAAAAATAACTCCAGCATCGGATGAATGTTGAGACACAGAGAGACAGACAGACAGACAGAGAAAGAGAAAATAAGAATAGATTTTGGCTCTTTTGCTGTCCCACATTCCACACATGCTCCACCTGGGTGAACCGCGTCTGGTGTAAATTAGGAGGAAAAAGAAACTAATAAACTGACAGCAGTGTCAACATAGCCAACCCATTTCTCCACATTTTAAAAACAAAAGTGCCACAAAGAGCAGAAGGAAGAATGATTACAGACACACCGCTGGCTTTCAGCTAGCATCCAGACATCTGGTCTCAGGCATTCTTTCACCTCCCCAAGTGGCCTTGAAATACCCGTCTATTCCAGCATGATTTACGATGATCTCAGCAGCCAATGTGAAAGAGTTTCCTTCCACAGGGTGCAGAACCAACAACAGTCTACAATTCAGAATGAATTCTACTATCAGTATGTTGATCCGACGCAGCCGTGTCTGTTACTATATGACCACTATGTGACATTGCCAGTCACTGTATTTGAGCTTGTTTGAATGGAGGGTAGTGGGCTGATTCAGATCTTTCACTTTGCACAGATTATTTTGACTGCCAACCATGAAGCAGCTGGGACACTGTTTTTCCAGACATAAAATCTGCAAGGAGGCCTATAGGCTTCAGTCTATCTGAACTCTCTAACAAATAACCAAAGGATAGTGGTCCACAATCAGATAGTGGTTTAGGGAGGAACTCCCTTTGTAGTTGTTCACACTCATCACTGTATAGGTGTTAAGCAGCTAATTCTTGGTTTAACACCCTATGAGAGCCATCCTGACAAAGAATATTACACTAATCATCAAGCACTTTATTTGGAATGATGACAGATCTGATTTTTAAAAAAAAGGTCATTTTTCTGTATGTCCCCCGACACAGAGACTGGACTGTAAGGAGGCATATAGGCTGCCAGACTATCTGAACTTCAAAAAAACCCAAAAAACATTAAAGCAATTGCAGGATGGTGGTCCACAACCAGATTGTCATGGTTTAGGATGGACCCATATCTTTTGTTAGCAGCTGGTTCTTGGTTTACCACCTTATGGTAGCCATGCTGGCAGAGAAAATTACTCTGTTTTAGGGTGAGACCCCCATACCCTAGCCTTATTCTTCATCATGCACCTTATTGAGAATGATAGCACGCTTTACATTTTTCTGCATCTCCTCTGACAGAGAGAGTGGACTGGTAAGGAGGCATGTAGGTTGTCTGACTATCTGAACTGTTTTTTAACAACTGCAGGATGGTGGTCAACAATCAGGTAGTGGTTTAGAAAGGGACTCATAGCTTTTGTGTTGGTTCACATATGTCACTGTAGAGTGAAAGTGACTGAAATATACGTGTTAAGCAGCTGACTCCTGGTTTACCACCCTATGGTAGCCATGTTGGCAGAAAGTATTACACTAGTTTAGGGTGACACCCTCATATCCTACCCAAATTCTTCACAATACACGTTATTTGGAATGGTGGCACACTTCTGATTTAAAGAAAAGGGACCTTTTTCTGCATCTGTCCTGACACAGAAAGAGGACTGGTAAGTACAATGCTCATGATAATGTGTATGAAAAGGCCAGTTCCTGGTTCGTAATAAGAGTGCGTGGGGGCAATCTGAGGGGGGTCCAACACGACTGAAATTTGTCTGCAAGTCACACAGTGTTTGGTGCGTTTTAATGTGGCAGGAACTGCAGGAGAAATCTGCTCTAACGTGCTAAAAGGTTTCGATTATTCTGACCCTCTGTACCCTTAGGACGTGGCTCTGGTGGCGAGTGGGGAGTGAAAAAAACAGCAATTAACGAAAGTCCTAACCGTTCACTTCTGCAACATTCAGTGTCAAAATGAAGTCCAACATGCCAGTTTCAAATCACACGTTTAAAATTTGTGATGGAGCTTTTTTTGGCCCACCTGCCAATGCCCTCGGAGAAATAAATCACAAACATTCACTTAAAGTTAGTACTCACCACGTATGTAGATCCGTTCTCACCGGACCGGACCTCTGTCTCAGGAATGGAGAAATGCATCTTCTTCTCGGAAGCTTACTCAGATAGTATGGATAAGACGTCTCGTCCAGACGCTACAAAGTAAATTCACCCTGGAAAAAGTCGTGTTCTTTTTTCCACCACCTGGCAATCCGAGTCTCCCTCCTCGCGTCCCGAGTTCAGTCCTCAGTCTGAGCACTTATGACCAAAACTAAAGTAACGTGTCCTTTCTTTCGTAGACTAGGTAAACTTATTTTTTTACAGGGTCTAAACTTCTCCCATAAAATGTATGAGGAGCAGTAGAGGCAGCAGCAGCCATGTTGCAGTTGGAGGTAATTCCACCTTCATTGTTGGCAATTTATCCATCAGTCTGGCCAAGATCTACCCACACACGTCCTCACACAGCTGGAGAAACTCTGGAGAATCAGAGCAGCAATATGCTCCGATGTAGAGCACAAAAAAACAGAAACTTTCAGCTGGATTGATCTGCAGGCGAAATGTGCAGCCCGCTAAACCTCCGTCTCAGCCCACATTGGTACATACGAATCAACAAATCAAGACATGTTTTTAAAGCTACTGGTCGTCCGAACTCTAATCCCTAGAACCTACTTCTTCAGTCTAAGAAGACCAAAAGAAATGCATTATTGTGTATATCCTAAAAATCCTACAATGTACACCACAGCAGAGGTCGATATAATGTATTCAATGTGTGTCCACTGGCATTGCAACAGTCCCTCGGTTCAAACCAACACGAAACACGGGGGAGTCCGTTCACGTCGAATTGCGTCAAAACGCTCATTTCAGACATTGTGACATAATATGACACGTGAATGAATATATTAACCTGATACTACCAACCTTTTCGACAACAGTCAGCTCTATTATTTTAAATGTAGATATAACAGTTTCACTTGGGAGACCTCTTATCCCACCTCTTTGCTCTAATGGAACCTTCCGAAGAGTCTGCAGGGTAAATTAACATGCATTTCATTAAGAAGCCCTAAGTTGAGCCGGGTGGACAAGTGGCATAATTCGCCCTAATTACAACGTAGTTAAAGAGTTGTGCATTATTAGCTGTTGAGTTAATAATAATGATCAAAAGGTCGTTTATAATCTCAGGGTTCACGAAAACATTTCCAAACCACCCCTCATTCCTGCTCGTCTATTGCTTGCAATGATGTGCTTCAAATAATAAAAAGGAATGCAGTTCTTATAATGCAATGCAACTTACTAACTTAAGTTTAATATTTGTGAGGAGAAACAAATATGATTTACATATTTATATAAAAAAAATTATATATTTACGTATATAAATTAGATTAGATTAAATCTTTTTAACACGTTATTTTACAATATTGATGGGTGTGGTAGATGGTTACTTTCATTTAAAAGTCTGTTTTTCATTTAAAAAAAAAAAAAGCCTGGCACTTGTTTGTGCGTTTGTGGAGAAATGGGAAAGCAAAAGCGTGTCTCTGGTTGGAGCGTCCTGAACGTGAGGTAAAAGAGCTGGGGCTCACGTGGTGCATCATGAAATCACGTGACTGGGTCTTCTAGGAGAAAGATGCCTGCTGGGGTCAGCATTCTGACGCTGTCCGATCTGTGGTTCTTTTATGTTTTATTAATTTTATCCAGTGTCCGCTCTCAGCAGATCGATTCTCAGGTACGACCACGAGAATCATGTGAACCTTCATAGTCATGTGAACCTTCATTGTAATAGATCGTCACAGCAACATGTATGCTTTGAGAAATTGTTCTCCACTTTTCATATATATGTACATGCATGCAAATTGTTCTACTTATGAAACATTTTGTATGTATGTGTGCGTGTAGTATTGTGCGTGTTAAGTGTGTGTGTGTGCGCGCGCGCGCGCGTATGTATGTATGTGTACAACAGATGTGCATTATGGCTAGTGGTCCCCAAACCCCGGGCCGCGGACCGGTACCGGCCCGTGGGTCATGTGGTACCGGTCCGCGGGCTGCACAGAA
>JBBPDB010000153.1:8592245-8617380 GCA_037974465.1 Brachypetersius altus | reverse complement strand
CGTCTTTTTTTTGCTGATCCGAAACATGATCCGATCCGTGACTTAAAACCATGATCCGATCCGAACCGTGATTTTTTGTCCGGTTCCGCACGTTTACGGCGATTTTTTTAAACACGCGATCTCCTGCCGTTAACGGACAGCCCTAATTTAAATATTAAAATATTTTCTGATTTTTTTCAACAACGTCCAATGTTTCAAATGTTCTATGCAAGGCATTAAATGCTCTGTTTAAGTAAATTCTTTAAAAAAAAAAAACATGCTGGAATGGAAGTATTGCATTTAATTTTTTATGTATAGACTAGTCAGCGTCTGGAATCTATGTTACAAGCAAATCCAAAGCAGAAAAACATTAACACTATAAAGGCTAAGTTTTTACCCACTTCTCACATGTAATATCGCCATCGCAACACTCAACATTAACAACATTATCGCATATCGCATGTTTTCCTAATATCGTGCAGCCCTAATACACACATTATTAATTTCATCTGTCAGTTGTTTTAAGGTTGTGGCTGATCCTTTAAGTGTTCTTGTAATTGTGCAGTACCTGATTTGCTGGGTCAGAGGCGCTTTACGACTGTACTGGTGTAGATGTGAGAACAAGCTGACTTTGTAGCCATAGTCTGACCTCAAAGGGATCTGTAAGAATAAAGAACACTGACTGTAGCAACCTGCTTAGGAGAATGTCAGCCCTGTTACTAGGCAGGGGTGCCTTTTTCATTTCAGGATCAGCGCTGACACTGGAACAGAATAATGATTCTACTGTCTAATGGAGTATTAATGAAGCATTGACAGCTGATGTACACTGAACAAAATACACAGAATGTACTTTACGTGATGAAATGAATAAAACAAGTAACAGATGACCATCTAGCACTAATGAGACAATAGATGTTTTTCCACTGGTGTGTGGTACTGATGTTACGGTGCAATAAAGCTACAACTTTGTCAAAAATTTCAGTATTAAAGTGACCTGTACAATACCTGAATATTCGTGCCGAGATTACTGATTGGGTACCAACCAGACTACCAACTATTATATTATTGCTTGGGTACCAACCAGACTATTAATTGTTGAACACAATTATTGCAAAAAGTACCAGACATCACTCAGGCCTGCCATTTTCTTTGTGCCAGAATCGTTGTCTGTGAGGATTTACCTTTAGATGGCAAATGGGGAAACATAAATGGGTACTTGACCAGGTATAGGTAGTTCTAGGTTCACATTAGTAACTGTACCATTCCATACCACACAATCAGGTGGAAAAACATCATTATTTAAGAAGAAATAATAAGAAACCAATAATAAGAAACCAAATAATAAGAAACCAAAACAGATGCCAGCTAAGCTACAGAAGACCAAAACACACAATGTACACTTCACACAAGTAATCCCATTTGTCTCTCCACCCGAATAAAATAAAATACACAACAAACATCATGAAAAGGCAAAAAACCTCCACTGCACACACAGTGTAGACCCAGACCTTGATTCGAGACACATTTATACTGGTTCCTTGCCCTGACTTCTGAAACAAATGGGAGGTAAAGCATCTGAAGTAAGTGTGCTGAAATATCAGAAAAGTACCATTTGGGATGGTAAAGGGAGGAAATTATTAGCGAAAACATCACACAACAAGCATGGCAGGAAGTAAAAAAAACAAAAAACAAAAAAAAAACAAAAAAAAAATTGCATGTAACCTGTTGTCTCTCCAGCTTCTTGGCCAGTTTTTTTACAGCAGCAGGATCGTCTACTTGGATATGTTCTGGTAATCGCTTCACAGCTGAGGAAATATAATCCACATTTCAGTCAGTTAACATGTCACACTATATTTCAGCACTTTATGACCTGCTACAGAGCTATTCAATTAACAGTTATTGGTTATGTTACCTGGTTCACTTGGTGGTGCTTTTGCCTTGCTGGAGGTGGGTTGTGAGCCCTGCTCCTTCTTTGCCTGTTTCGACGCTCGTTCTGCTTCTTGGCGAGCTCGCCGCTCTGCTTTTAGCTCTGCTTTGCTCTTAGCTGGTTTGTCCGTAGCTGCAGTGGACTCTGGTGCATGCACATTGACGGGTGTAGAAGCTGCTGTTGGGGCTACAAGACAGACGATCAAAATAACTCAATCAGACGAGTCAAGGTACATATTAACAAGAGAGTATCTAATTTATACCAGAATAGATTGCACAGCGGGAAACTACTCTGTTGAAACCCAATAGGACACACTATATACAAACAAATAAAACAAACTGAAAAAGAGAACACTAAATTCTAGCCTCTAAAACTATAGTTATTTAGTTTTAGAGGCTAGAACACTTTCGAACGAGTCCAGAATTATGCTTAAATCTTACCTTTCTGTGCTGGAGTTTGCACAACAGGTTGAGAAGCAGCTGAAGGGGCTGCCTTCTTGTCCGTCCCTTTTTCTGTTGGACCCCTGTCATCCTTCTTTCCCTTTTTCTGTTGCTTCTTCTCTTTCCTTAAACGTTGTTTCTCTTCTTTGGTCAGCTCCTTGCCTTCACTCTACAGACAACAGAAACCAAAGTATTGGAAAGTCTGTCCACTGAAAGGTACTCTTTACCACAGATTACCACATTTCCACTCACAAAAGATCAGCTTCCTATCTCATGCCCATCATCCCTTTCCAGCTACACTGATTTAGCAAGATACACCAGAGTCTTAAATTGCACTCCTCAGGGATATAAATCATTCTCAGAACATTTAAACTGGTGGGCAGGACGTCCCCCAATAAACAGAGAACATATTGTGCATATTGGGTCAGCCACTAGAGCACCTACCAGGCAGCTATTTTCATGCCATTTTATACTTTTACACTGTTTATACTCGTAATACTTTTTTTCTTCAACCGTTGCACATTTGAACATATATTTATATACAATGCACAGTGAACTGTCCACACAGTCACTTGAACATGAAAATTAAATATAAATAATTGAAAGCACTGTTGCTGTTTTAACTCACCTTCACATCCACCAATTTTTTATCTCCATCTGTGGTACAATATGATGTATGTATTAGTCCCACAGATTGTTACAGCAGTAAAGACAAATATACAACATACTAGTATAATATATAATATAAAAAGTACACTATACAAATATTACAAAAATATAAATATAGAAGTTTGTCTGCATGCAATCACACACACACACACACACATATATATATATATATAATTAAACCTACATATATGTGATTTATAAATCATTACTATGCACTGTAAAAATAAAGTCATTTATAGCATTTAACTGAAGGAGAACATTAAAAAAACCCAAAAATAAAGAGAGTGTTAGCATTTAGCTGCCTTATACCCTAATGAGTGGTTCACTTATGAGCCAGCTAGCTTAGCTAATATTTTCACAGCAACAGTAGCCACAGTCCATAACAACAAGTTACCGAGGCTATTTTAATAAACACAGCTACTTATTTTACAATATAAACATGAGGTAAATTAGGAGTAAATATCATAAATGCGATACATGATGCAATTTCAGGGGGAACTTAGCAATAGCCAGATGTCAGTATAGGATAACGATGGGTAGAGGCTGACGTTAGCGAGCCAGCTACTAAAGCCAAAACGCCTTCACTGACTGATTATTCTCCTGGTCAGTCTTTTTAACCTCACATGCAACGAGAAATCCCTTGAATAAGCCTACCTGTAGCATGGTTGATGCTGACAGTCTGCTTAGACCCCTCTTTTCCCTCTGAATCTGCCATGTTTCGAGTATCTAGACATCACGTTGGGGACCTAAAAAGAACCGTTGTTAAAAAAAAGTTCTGCCTCTAGTGACTGGAATAGGACTCTACATCTAAACCTGGCAGCACCCAGCACACACGCTACACTATATGGACAAAAGTATTGGGACACACCTGTTTTCCAGTGAAGTGTAATTGTAATGCTTCAGTATACCCAGACATTTTGGACAACGCCATGCTTCCAACCTTGTGGACACCGTTTGGGGAAGGCCCTTTTCTATTTCAGCATGTCTGTGCCCCAGAACCCAAAGCAAAGTCCACAAAGACATGTTTGAGTGAGCTTTGTGTGGAACGACTTGACCGCACAGAGCTCTGACCTCAACCCCATCCAACACCTGATGTACTGGAACGGAGATTGCAAGCCAAAGCTTCTCATCCGACATTATTGCCTGATCTCATAAAGGCTCTTTAGAATGAATGGGCACAATTCCCACAGAAACACTCCACAAACTTGTAGGAAGCCTTCCAAGAAGAGGGGAAGAGCTCATAGCTGCAAAGGGGGACCATCTCCATATTAATTTATTATGTATTTAAATGCAATGTCATTGGAGTTTATGTTGATGTAAAGGTCAGGTGTTCCAATACTTTCCATTTAGTGTAGCTTTGAGTGTTATACTATTGACAAAACTCTTTTTTTTTTACTATTTTAAACACACACCTGCTTAACAATGCATCATCCCCCCACCCCCCAAACGTCACAAGTTACGAGTTATGCTTTATGTAATGCAGAACAATAGTTACACAAAGGCCACATGTTGCCAGTACTGACCTCTTTGTGCCACTCTTTGTGCTTTGTGTGTAATATCTAGTCATAATAGTAACCAGTGTCAGTGAGTCAAAGCACAAAAACCATCAGATCAGTGCTGATGCATTGGTTCAACTGACATATAGAAAGGATTTCCAGTGTTTATGAGCACAAGCAGGCTTTCAAAGTTGTTGGTATCAGGATATTAACCTGGTTATTACTTGCAACCAGCTCTAAAAGTACATTAGTAGCATCACCCAACCTTAATTTGTAAATTACTTTATGATAATGTCAATATGATGTCAGCAACTTCACTGATACAACACTGATATTTTAGCCAACGACATTTAATCAATCAGAAGTTGGACAGTTGCGGCACAAACTACACAACGTGCTAGTAACATATTTATGGGAAAACTTGTGATACATACATTGATTCTTTATTGGTTTATTTATATGTGTTTGCAGTATATCTGTGTTTTGCACTTTGTACTTCACTATTATATGTATGTTTCCTATTTACTGTGAGGTCACACAGACACATGCACTCAAACACATACACAACCACCTAATTGAATTTTTTTTTTTACAGCATTTAAGAATTTGTATTGAATTCCCAAAACATGTGGTGCCCATTAGGTCAGAAACCAGAATACACATATAGACATTAATGGGTTACACTGTTAAACTGTTTTGTTTTGAAATTGTATTTTATTTTTTTGTAGCTCATGGGATTTCAGACTTGAAAGACAGATCATTTTTATTCAGCGATGATCACACATAGTACAATGGCATAATGTTAAATCAATGCATTTCACACATAATATAAATAAATATAGTATACGATCAGGCACAGCTTGACTGTTTTGCTGGTATTGCTGGCTGAATTCACAGCGCAGTAGCTGGTTGAAGGGGACCAAACCTCACAGAAACACCTGACTTGGTTCCATTTGACCAGCCACAGCAGGGTGTGTTGCTTCATGATTAGAGATGAAATGACAGAGAGAGGAAAGATATTTGGTAGATGGCATTTCATAGTAGGACTATAGTAGGGTCGTATTCTCTGGAGAATCTTGACACTTACCTATTCGGAGAGAGAGAGAGAAAGAGAAATATATTGATTAAAATGTGTAGGTAAATGCGATCACAGAAATACTTCCTTATATCAGGGCACTTTCTAAACACTCTATGAGCCTAATTAGCTGAGTGTCTAGTCTTACAGAGTCTGAAGTAAGACAGCAGTGGAAGGAGCTCCATGGAGGAAATGTAGGAACCCCCAGTTAAGAGCTCGAAAGCTCTGACAGGATTGGTATGGAGCGAGACAGCTGTGCTCTGTCTGTCTGTCTCATTGAGACAGGATCAGGGTGTGGAAGCCCTGGGCACGTGCCTATGGCCAACCAGGCCGCATAAACAACGGCATTAGCACCTCTCCTAGTGCATGCAGTACAGGGCTTATTGTGCCCAAATGAGCTTTACACCTACTTTCTCCCTGTACAAGCATCAAAAAATGTACGTAGATGCAAGCTTAAAATATAATGACCTTACATTCATACATATACATATTTCAATATAACTCTTACTAGTATTAAATCTTGCACGTCCTTGAAAACAAAAGATCTGATGAGAAAGTCCTCCTGAAACCACACACTTCCTTACATTCCATAACTGGGTTATTCATATGGGGATATAAGGAAGCATGTCTTCACAGGGGGCAACAACTGGATGTCCCTCGCAGCTCTGCGGACAAAGTGCCCTTTCATATGCAACTCTATTAGCCTAACACTTAACTAGCAGCAGGTTTAAATGCAGCATTTTAGATTAAGTAAATGCAAAGTGTCTATATAAATCACTTGAAATGAATTGTGTCAGTGCCTAGATATCTAGATTATTGTTGTGTTTTGTATATAGAAACTGCACATTACCTGTACTGGATGTCAATGAAGTATCTTAAAGTCGTGTCCACCATCAGCAGTTTCTCTCCATGATATTGGGCCAGCATGAGAGGTATGGTAGAGATATTTGGCAGAAGAGAACTTTTTCCACCCTCAGGTCCAGAGCAAACCATTAAACTAACGCAGTACCATGTCTTGCCTGGCTTTTAAGGTTGCTGGACCTGGCCTTTTACTTTACCAAGGTGTGGCAGCCAGTCAAGTGAGAGATTCCAGCATAGATCAAAGGCAAGCAATGACACTTAATGTGAGAACTGGGTGACACTCTCCTACCTCTGCCTCCTTAAAGTGCACCTTTTCCCATGGAAGACTTCTCCCAAATGTGCCATAATCCAGCATTTGCTGAGTTTGTCATAAAGTAAAGAGTCCATTCCAGCATTATTCCCCAAATCCAAACCTGGTTCACCTTTTGCTTTGGTAAAAGGGAAAGAGAGAAGGAGCTCCCATCCCACCCAAGAGCAAATCTGCTCTTTTTAAAAATAGATTTATTGTTATAAAGTAGTTCCTCTTTGTCCATTCCTTTCAAGAAGACTGTTTAAGTATTACACTTGGCCTGTGAAATGAAGAAGGTCTACCTTCAATGATAATCTTCTAAATAAAGAACGCTATATGATTTAAAACCCCCTAAAAACATATTTAGCACTTTTACCTATTAGTTAAAAACCTCGGTCTGCTAATACTCAGTCTCTGGCTGTGTTCTGCCCATCCTTCCGTAAGCCCGACTTGTGGATTCTGCCCAGACATGGTCTCGTACTCCTGGCCTTTTCTATCTGACCGGCTCCCTCGTGCTGCCCCCTCCTCTCTGCCACAGTGGCCTCCCACCTGTTGGTGTCTTTTAGAAGCCTGGGCCTCTCCTGTGCCTGCTGTCCAGCCCAATCAGGGCTGTGACAGGGCCGAGGGAGCCTGTGAAATCACACCTCTCAGCTGTTCGCACTCGGCCCAAGACACCCTACACCCGCCGCTCCCTTTTTTATGCTGAATTTCAATGGCTCCTTTCGAAAAAAGAGAAAAAAGAGACAGGAGGACACTATGACAGGGCCCGGGAAACAACTGGGGAGAACCATTTCGTACTGTACAACCATCAGTGCATGTACAGTAGAGAGCTGTAGGTGTAAAGGTGAAACAAGTTAGTGTTTTTAGCTTCTGTAGTCTCAGGTAAGTCATTATCCTTTAGGCTCTAAATACCTGCAATCTAAGTTCTGTATAGCTATTATAGATGCCTCTATCATACAGAGAGATTCAAAAGTCAGGAACTTCTCAAATATCTGTAAGATTCTTAATTTTAAAGTCAAGTCTTAGATGGGTGTACAGTACTTATATGATTGCTACCGATTTTTGTAATTTTTTATACTTGTACACACTTTGATAGCTACACATTTCATTATGATGTATAATGAAGAATTGACCAATAGAAGCTGTGCAAAATATTTTGGAAAAAATCAATTGCATTGATTGATTGACTTTCACATGTAAATTTACAAGAGATGCAAGAAATTCACAATATTTAACCCTACAGGTCTGTCATTTTGCATCTCAACAGGATAACAGTAAATACTTTATGATGTTTGGGTGGTAATTTTTAAATCACGCTGTAAATTTCGGCTGTCCAAACATAACTTTGTGAACTTTATATCTGGTTCTTTATTTGTAACCCATTTAATACAACTTAGTGGTGTGGCCTTTATTTTCTTATTCATTCAAGTCATAATTGAAGACGTCCTTCCATTAAGTGACTCATCCAGTCGAGATGTTTTAGATTAATAATCGTACTGGGCTGTTGATTTGTTGCTTGTCCTTGTGACTTGCTGTATACCCAGCTCAGCTCTAGAGGAGAAACAGGAGAGCAGGCTTGTGGATATATTTTCTCCTGCGCCAAGCATGGCAGTACCGTGAAGTCAGCACCTGTGTTCTAAAATAAAACCCGAGCAACAGGAGCCCCGACCCCATTCACAGAAAGCCAGGGCTATAGAAGAGGCTTACTCTGAAACCCAATGTCCTGCACTATTTTAACAGTGTATAACCTCCACAAATAGCAACTCACAGCATCCCAGGCCCTGCATTTCACCTCAGCGGGGATGACACTAAGCTTACTCAACATATTTATTTCCTGTGGTCTCTTTTGGGATCCTCACAAATGAAAAGTTTCCATTAACCCTCTTAGTTGGAAACCTGATGTTCTATAACAATTGCGTCTGCTTCAGTAAGAGGCCTTGTGTACTTGTTATGCTTTAGACAAGCTATTTCTGTCAGTGAGGCATCTGATCATGATTCAGTCTGTATTACAGAAAATGATGAAGTACTCGTAATTCAGGTTACTGGGTTTTGGTAGCATGTTTTTATTTTTTTTTACCATATGTTCAAGATGAAAGAAAGAGAGAAAGAAAGAAAGAAAGAGAGAAAGAAAGAAACAGAGAGCGCTCAACACATGGAAGCTGTAAAACAATTGTGTGAATGTGGTCGAGGCATTAAGGAAACAATGGGCAACAATTGTTCTCCGGGTTTCAAAGAGGGAAAAAAAGGGAAAGAAAACCCTTGACAGTGTTGGTGAAGCATGTCATTGCCAGATTGGGTCAGTGGGTTTATTTTTAAACCAGGAACACAAGCTGGGCCCCAGTGTGCTAATAACTTTGTTCCTCTCTGCCACACGAATTTGTCAGCTTGCATCCCACTGAATTCTCAGAGGTCATGGCTCTCTCTCTCGATCTCTCACTTGTGGCAGTAGGGTGATGTGATTTTCCCCAAGCAGACTTCCCAAAGGCTGTTGACCTTAGTTTAGATGACATATGTATATTCCTTAAACACAAAGTATGTAACATGCCTTCTGAATGTGCTTTTAAGACTTTTAAACTGATTGTGCAGCTAAGAAAATAGCTTATTTCTATTCTCAACACTGTCATGGGTGCCATACATTTAACAGCTGTTTTACAGCAGGTGGGTGGATCTTTATTCAGCATAAAGACACTTCTTGCTACAATAGACAGTTTAGTGTTGATTTTTAGGTAGACAGTAGAAGGATCTTGAGGTCTTGAGGTCAAATCATAAACACCCAAACTCTAAAACACTTATCAGCAATTAGTAAACGAAGATAGCCTTTACTTGCATAGAGGTCCTTGCATGACCAACCAACAATAAGACTGTAATGCCTTTCATAACATAAAAAAACAAGCCACCTGGCAGAGTGAACAAGTTACAGCTGAGTTTCAGCTGATGACTGTTATTCTATTATTGATAAAAACAATACAGTCTCAGCAAACTCTTGGAAAATATGTTTGTGGATGCAATGAATGGTTCTTTAAAGAACCTCTGTTCTCACTCATGTGCAAGTGCAAAACCTACATACAAAAAGGATCTATCTTTCTTTCATTCTTTTTTCTTTCTTTACTCATTTTATTGAGGACTATAAATCCAAATAAACATGATTAAGAGTGTCTGTTTTATTTTGGTTCAACAATCATTTTTAATATTTTAAGACTGCGCAAATTTTAATGCAACATTCTAAAAGACCCCTTGAATGATCTGTTTTGAAATAAGAGTCTGATACTATATACAAGTGTGTGCGTGTGTGTATATATATATATATATATACAAATAAATACAGTAGTCAAGTTGTAAAAACAAATCGGGGGATGGTGAATTTTATCATTTATCAAACATATTTACTTGGCCATGATGTTAAAATCACAACAAAACCCCCAAAATCTTGAAATGGTAGTACTATATGCAGTATTAAAACATTAGTAATTTCCGCATTCATTGATACAATAGCACAAGGGATAGAATGGGGCACGTTCGTTTTAGAAGGGGGATGATTTTGACTGTTTATATTTCAGGGAGCCATCCCTCCTCATTCCCCCTCAACTCGAGTACTGTATATATATATATATATACATATATATTCTTTATCCACATGTACTTGATGTACAACAAAAGTAGGTCATCAAAACTGTGGCCAAATTCTGTAATTTCAGATGGATAGCTAAATACAGGGGCTGTTTTTAGGAGCCTTCATTTAAAGGTGTGTACATCCGGTCTTGTCTAACATTAAAACACTGACCTACAGCAGAGCCATCAGTTCCTTTAGAGTAAAAAGTGATCTCCTTCCATGGGGACAGCAGTTGCTCAGCCTGAGCTTGACACAGCTGTCTCTCAGTCCAGGCCCACATGAAGAGGGATCAGAATAGAAAAGGTCAAAGGAGACCTGTATTTAGGCTTGTAAAAGTTAAAACAGGTGTCCGGCAAGGAGAGCAGGATTTTGTCCCATGAGAAACACATAGACACGAAAAAAATGATGTCAACAGGACAACAAAATCTTCTTGTAACTAAACATAAACACAGTAGAATGGATATAAAAGCCACAGATAATTCTTTTCTGCATTCTCTTTAACACATTGTAATAAACACATTCATACACAAGCACTTATCAATGAATCTGTAAAAGAAAGGATAGGTCAGTTCACATACAACTAAACTGCAAGCAACCAAATGGTAATATGACAGGAAACGCCCTTCTGACCTCAGTCAACCTGTCACCTCCTCTTTGACATGTAATGCACAGGGTGTCAAAATGGGATGTGTGTGGCTTCAGTTGGTGTCAGCAGCAGTGTTGTAAAAGCCAGGGTGCCCCTAGAATGAATGTGTGACCCGTGAGCCCTGGAGTCCAGGGGCAAGCAGAGGTAACTGGGTTTACTGGGTCAAAATGGGGAAATTTGTGAAAAATAACAAATGAATCACAAGGCAGACTGTTTACAAAAATCAGACTGTCTGGTTTGGTAATGGGGATAAGTTAGATGCGATGGAATTCAACATTTTGTGTTAATTAGAACAGTTCCTGTGTTATTAAATGATGCTGTGAATCTACTTGACTGACCTATGAGGCATTTATGAAGCAGCACAAACAGAGGTTCTAACAAAATGAAAGACAAATCTGTGGATCTGGCATGACTTTGAAGTTACTTAAAATGTTAATAAATATTATATGACCTGATTGTTATTCATATGAAACAATACTGAATATAAAACATCAAAATAAGTTTAAATCATTACTTCCATTTAGTGCGTCTTTAACAGCTGTATGATCACAGGGAACCGACAAGGCTGCTATTGAAAATTCATGGAGTGATTGTTTAGGGACCAAAAGGATATCAAATTAAGTCAACCATTGAAATATTACATCCAGTGATGTATGTATGTTATGCATTATGTACGCAGAAAATATTGTGGAGTATTGTGGAACTTTAAATTATTGAAAGTCAAAGAATATTCAGGTAAACCAACTGCCCTATTTCTTCCAACCATGTCGCTCTTTTGTACCCTGCTGTGATCTCCTGAGAGGAACCAGCAGCTAAGTCCAGGTCATATGCTTGTGCTTGATATTGTATGAGCAAGGGTAACTTAAGCCCATTAAAAGAATAAACCCCTGCAGACTTAAAAATATCAGTTATCTGAAAACATTTTTATACATGTTTCTATAGAATAGGGTGACCTTCCATTAGCTTCTACAAAACAAAACTGCTAATTTCCACTCTATTGGACATTTATGCTAATGTCCCATACACATGTTGATGCTTGCTTGGGTCTCTTTAACTGTTTTTTTCTTCGAAAGTTGGGAGTAAATAATCAAAGATGAGACATAGATCAACTGTTTTTCAACTTTGGTATGAGACTATTTTGAGCTAAAATAATGCCTCAGTGATCTCTGAGGTCAGGCAGCATTCTGCAATGGGTGACACATCCAAACAAGGACTCTAAATCTGAATTGCTTTTTTAATGGTAATGCACCACAAAGAGCAGGACACATGTTAATGCTTGCCTGGGGCTATTTAACTCCTTTGTTATTTTGAAAGTGTTGGTTAGTGAGGTCCTCATATTCATCTCAGACAAGGGAACACATAACTAAAGCTACTAAGCTAATAGGCAAATAGCAAAAATACAAAAAATGTTTAGAGATGATGAGATACACATTCACAATTCACAGTAATCAAAGACGAGATGTAGGTAAAGTGTTTTAAAGCGTTCAACATTTGCATAAGGCTATTTTGAACCAAAGTCATGCTTTATTTTGCCGTTGGTGACACATCCGACTAAGGACTCTAAATCTAAGTTATTTTAATGGAAAAAAATGAATGTTAAACTCTGATTACCGGGCGTAAAGCTGTTTAAAAGGTGGGAAAACAATCTTTGGTCTGTGTGTTTAACATTAAACTGGACCGCTGTTAGTGAAGTGGGCGGGGCTTAGAGCCTGAAACTCGACTCTGATTGGGCCGCTCTGCTTGTTTTCAAAAGGCAAGATGGCAGCGCCCATGCATGGCTAGGAAGCTCACGGTCACAAACGCTTAATAGAAAGAACTAAACAAGATTCCGGTTTAACCCTCAGTCGCGTTAGCGTTTGGTCGGTCTGTAGAAATGGATTCCGTGCGCTTTAGCAAGCTTGTGTGTTAATATTAGAAGCTTATGTAGATGGGTGAAATCCCACAGACCTGTACGAGGCAGCACTTCTAATTAGCCTGCTCAGGTTTTTGGAGCAGGTGATGCTTTTGAGCCCCCTGAGATGCACAAGGGTGTTGCAGCTCACCCTTGCGGTCATCAAACCGGACGCTGTTGCCCATCCTTTCATACTAGAGGTGAGGAGAAAGGGATGGTCCTAATAAAGTTGCAAGTGAACGTGTGTGTGTGTGTGTTGACCAGTATGGGTGCAGAAATCTTGCGAACGGGTCTATGGCTTAGTTATGACCGGCCCCTGTTCTCTCATTCCTCTGCGATTTGCAGCTTTATCAGTACTAACAGTATAATACCTTATAGACAAAAGTATTGTGACACCTGTTTTGGGCCAGGCCCCTTACTTCCAATTAAGGGCAGACTTGGTGCTTAGTGCCAAGACATTTTAGACAACACCATGCTTCCAATCTTGTGGATACCGTTTGAGGAAGACCCTTTCCCCCCCCGTGCATGACTGTTGACTGCCCAAGTGCACAAAGCAAGATCCATAAAGACATGGTTGGATGAATTCAGTGTTGAAGAAGTTGACTGGCCCACCTCAACACCTTTAGGATGAACTGGAACAGAGATTGTGAGCCAGGCCTTCTTGTCCAACATCAGTGCCTGAGCTCATAAATGCTCTATGCAAAGAAAGGACAGAAATTCCCACAAACACTCCAAAATCTTGTGGAAAGTTGTCCAAGAAGAGTGGAAGCTGTTGTAGTTGCGAAGGAGAGATCACATCATATTAAAGTCCATGTATTTGAATGCAATGTCATTAAAATTCCTATTGGTGTAATAGTCATCTGTCCCCATACTTTTGTCCATATAGTGTATGTTCTCATTTGTATGCATCTGTAATTTCAGCTACACCATTTAAAGTGGAACGGAAAATTCAAACACAAAGCTGGCAAAGGAAATTAACGCCCACTTTGTTTCTTATTGGCTCTTAAGAATGGGCTTTCCATGGGAACAGACTATTTAGCCTACATAGAGCAGTAGCATTTTTGATGCTGCCCTTGCTTTTGGACTAACTGAAATGGGACAAAAATTCTACATAAAACAATACAATTTACAATAGTATTTTTCTATTTTTTGCAAATATCATTACTGTATTCTAGAGGCTTATCTGCAGATTTGGTCACAGCACTCAGAGCTCAGCTATATGCTTTGACATTGGCAGACAAACATGTACTGAAGACCTGCCAAGCTGTCTGTAGGCTATTTCTGTGGACCTGCAGGAAAGCTGTTAACACTCATCTCAGCCTCCCCAGATTTCATTTCCGCAGTGTGCAGCTTCAAAGAGATAAAAGTGTCTTTAATTATCAAAGTTTAGTGGAGCGCCCGGGCTGTGGGGCTGCGGTCGGGAGGCTTTAATCTATGCAGGTGGATGCAGATGGAAATGAGAAGGACCAGCCTAAGTGAAACAGATTGGCCCGGATTGAACATGAACATGAATGCTTTTTTTGTTGAATGGTGAACATTTATTTGGTTGCCATAATCTAATATGCAAAGAATTTGCATGTTATGGATGTTGAAATCATTGTACTTTTTTACGTTAAAGGCGCTTCATGAGAAAATCATAGAGAACAACTTCATCATTGTCAAAAAGAAAGACCTGATATGGAGAAGAAGTGATTCTGAGAGGTTTTATGCAGAACACAAAGGTATGTATGTCTTTCGCACCCTGGCAGTGCAGAATACATTCAAGGCCTTGTGAAATGTTGACATTTTGTGATGATGCAGAACTCCAGACATGTGATATCCTAATTATTTATTTAGCTTGCACTGAAGGACAGCTTGCTAGGAATAGGATGGCTTGTCTATTCACTTGCTCCTACGTGCATTTCCACACATCTAATCAAACTACAACCATGTCAGCAGAATGACATTGATGGATAAAAGTGAAAATGTGCAGGGGGTCATGGGGAATGCTGTCTGTGTTTGTTCCGCCATTAGTAACACTCTCTTTAAAAATGATGCTTGGTAAAGTCATATCCACATAATAGGACTTTATTGAATGAAACCCCAGGTCCATTTCTGGTGGGGATCCTTCCTATGTGGAATGCTTTTAGGATGCTTCCTATATTGCAATGGACTGGTGACCTTGTCCAGGGTGTTTTTCTGCCTTTCATCCGATGTGTTGCAGCACCCCCACAACCCTGTTTGAGATGAGAAGCCTGTATAATGAATGAATGAATGAATGAATAAATGGTTTAACTGCTGGTAAGTTTTATGAAATTCACAGCCATTTAATGTGTCTCTAATAGGTAATTTGTTCTCGGATGGCTTACAGCAGCCTACATTATTTAGGTCTTTAAGCTAATTAGAATAACAAGAAGATGCTCCTTATGACTACATACTGACATCAGTGTCGGTGCCATTGTTTACTGTCTCCTGCAAGCGTCTGTCTGTTCCCTGAAGAACTGATTGACAGCGACTGTCATTAGTTGTAACAGATTGAGGAAGAGGCACCCCATGTGGATCAGCAGATGAGTCATATCACCCCAGTTCAGCAGACTAGAGCCATGCTGATATTAAATCACCAGCTTTAGAAGATATTCTAGAAGAAGCTGAGCTGCATCCCTTTGAAGTGCAAATTTGTTTCCACTGTGCTCTCCATGTTAGGTCTTCCTAGCAGGCTAACCGCTCAACTTCCTTTGTTAATCTGTCTGCCCTTTGTAGGACGGTTCTTCTATCAGCGACTAGTTGAATTCATGTCGAGGTAAGTGTGAGTCATCGTCTTATTCCTCACTAACTCCTCAGCAGAAGCCGACACCATGCCACCCGCTAAATGTTCCACTGCAAAGCTTGCATGGGTTTCGAAAAATGGGTAGTTTGATCATGAATCTGGAGACTTTTCCTTGTTAATTCTTCATAAAAATATAAAAACTACCAACTAAGCATTTCCCTTTTTGAAGGCACCAGTTTTTAATGCTTTTGATTACCCTTTGTATTACCATTACCGTTGTATGCAAAAGTTTGGGAGTCCAAAATATGTTTTGAGGAAAATATGTGCATATCCTCTACAAGACCCCTTTCAAAACCCCCTCTGTAAATTCCTGATACACTGGTCTTTTACTTGTAACACTGGAGTAATGTTTGTGTCTGACTGTACAGCTTATGGTTAAAGATGAATATTAAACACAACTTGTTTCCACTACAGCGGACCGATGAGAGCGTACATCCTGGCCAAAGAGGATGCTATTTCCCACTGGCGGGAGCTCATGGGTCCTACTAAAGTGTATCGGGCACGGTACACTTCACCAAGCACCATCCGAGCCCAGTATGGACTCACTGACACCAGGAACACCACTCATGGTTCAGGTACTCCCTGACAAAGACAAAAAGTCAGTAAATATATACACCGTGTTTGCCAGTGACTGTGCAGTACATGTGAAATGTACTGAAGTGAAAGTGATCATACCACTGCAGTGTGAACAGCACGAAATTCAACCTCTGCATTTAACCCATTCACCAAGTGAAGCAGCCCATTCACCAACCCATTCACCAGTGTGTGGGGACGGTACCTTGCTCAGGGTACCTCAGCTGTGCCTAGCGGTCTTGGGAATCGAACCTGGCCTTTCTGATCGCTGGGCGAATGCCCTAACCACGAGGCTACCAGCTGCCCCAGTGGTTTGTAGTGGTTTGACTACTGATTTGTAAGTCAAAATAATAATCTGTATCAAGATCCTCTAGTTGCTGTATTGTCTGTCTATGCATTGCACATGGGAACATTGAATACAGTGTTGTGAATGTCTAATTAATCTCACTTTTATTCATCACAACTGTTTTACCTGAAGAACAGGGCAGTTGTTTAATTAAAACTTTGTGGTATTTAATGTGGAATAACACTGATTTTCAAAATCTCTGCACAATTCAGTCGTTGAGCTGGGAAGTCATTCCGAATGTTTTGACGTGTAGAGACATTTACCATCTCAGATTTGCTGTGATGGTGCATGGTTCACAATGTTTGCAATGAAAAAGGACATGTTGTTTACTTTCTAAGATAATCTGTGAAGCTCCACATGCATGTATTGCTGCAAATGGTAGTAAAGCTAAAACAAACTCAGTCCAAAGTTTCATTGGAAGCTATTGTAAAACATTGTCTATTGTCACCATTTTGTGGAGGGTAATATTATAGTTGTATTAAATCTTTAGACCAGATATTTGCTTCCTATCACAACCAATTCTGACTTGTATGTTTCCCCAGAATAGTTCATCTCACATCAAACCATTCTTAATGACTTGATTTGCATCCTAAAGATTGAATTAGGAAGAAAGTTCTCCTTTAATCCAACAGGCTTAGTATAGATAGGCCAGACAGCATCGATCTGTGAATATATGTTCCATTTTTAAGTACCATACAATAAATATATTCAATTTAAGTTGACCTAGTCCCTTCAGATGCTTTTCATCTCTTCAAACATACAAATCATTTGTTTTTAAAAACGTCTTATGCAAGAAGATACAACCCTTTCATTGCCAAAATGAAAAGTTACTGCTTCTCTATTTGAACAAGCTTGTGTATTGACTCTAAAATGGTTGTCATTTAAAAAATGCAGAATGCTGAAAACATCAAGCCTCGACTGCGGAGTGCTTTTTGAGTACGATGAGGCAGCTGTGGTCTATCTTGTTCCCCCACAAGCTATGAATTGATTTCTCACAGGGAAGCACATCTTGCAGCCTGAGCGCTGTGCAGTAAACAATTTCTCAAAATTGCACACACAAACACACACACAAAGTCAGTGTGCGGCCTTCTCACAGGCGGATTGCAAGCATCTGCAAGCAAAGTGGCCTTCATTTGCATGTAGACTGACATGGCCATAGATTTCCTTTAAGTTATTGACCATGTTCTGTGATCTGTTGCCTGTGAGTAATGCTGATAGCAGCACTGCTTCCGTTTATCACTGTGCTTTCCGTTTGGCTAATTAAAGCTGCTTTGTGCTCTGACAGATTCAGAGGAGTCAGCTAAGAGAGAGATCACCTTCTTCTTTCCGGAATTCAGCGTTGAGCAGTGGCTGGAGAAGGAGGAGCCATGCTTTAGGGCCGGCCATATGGAATATGATCAGCAGAGACAAATCCATACTCCACTCAAAAGCATCTGACCGTACTGTTGCCTTGACCAAAGACTGGACTTACGCCCATAGAGTCCTAAAGCCACTACTTGTGCTCAAATAATGTCATGTGACACTGCTGTCTTGCCATATTGGACTTTTGCTAACGTGCCAATTTATTCATCACTTTTCACGTATCCCTCATTTGTCTTTTTTAAAGGACTGTCAGTCTTAAATTGGTTCTTTTATTCATGAGCACTTTGAGTTGAACACAGCATCCTTTGATTAACAGTGATCAGTACTGAAAAGGAGAGTGTTCATTAGTTTCATTATCATTAAGTGGACTGTGCTCCGTTGTTTGAAAGACAGAAAGGTCATCAGAAATACAATGTCTAGTATGTTTTTGTGTGTATACGTATATATATAAAGGGGAGTTCACTTCTTTTATTGGACAAATTAGACTTCTTTATTTTATTTGACTGACCACATAAATCAATTTGAACACACCTAACACCTCGGAGCAGCTATAAAATTCAGATGAAACCAGTCTGCAAGAAAGACTAATTTATAGATGTTCTGAATTTGTAAACAATCAGCAGCAGTTACTAACAGATACCTATTGGATCTATGAGGTTCACCTGTTGCGAGGTTTCTGAACGAAGACCTCGGTCATAAAAAGGAATACTGATAATGGACTATGCAAAGCTTTGGATTCTGCAAACACGACATTTAAAACACTGATTTCATCGTTTCAAACCATTAAAAGTTAGTTTAAACAATAACATAAAAATAGAATTTTGTTAAACAGCATTCATGAATGAAGCAATGTGTAGGTACATGAGCACAGCAAGGTGCTATAATGTTCTGACAGCGTATGAGTTAATACTCTAGGAGTAAGTTCCTGCTATTTTGGTTTGATAAATACATCCATCAGTTGGACTGTTTTGCTTTAATGCACGATCAAAAAAGTGCCCTTTGCAAATGGAGGCGTCATAAAACTAGAGAGGGTTCAGAGGTCTTCAGATGTTTATCTATTGATTGTCCCGTGTGTACCCTGTATTTTAGAATTTCATAAAATAGTTGCATTTAGTATCTAGTACATTCCACCAAGTCATATTTCGATTCCAGATTTTGCTTCTTAGCTTAGCACTTAAGCAAGAACGAATGCTTCCATCAAGCATTAGAACAGTCACCAGCATTGATTCTGTAAAAATATATAACCACAATGTCTCTTAACCCAGTGGTCCCCAACCTTTATTTGGTCACGGACCGGTTTAATATCAGAAACTATTTTCACGGCCCGGCCTTTAAGAAGCGGTAGATAAATATACGTATACGTATATTATACAAATAAATGATACGCATAAAAATGGAGATATTTTAAAAATATCTTTAAAATACAATAATAAACGTAAATCCAGTGTGTACTCGCAGCTTTATTAACAGTATTTTCATAACAACGATCCAAAAGCATAACGGGCCGCGGCCCGGGGGGTTGGGGACCACTGTCTTAACCCAAATCCAGGTCTTCATTAAGGTACAGGCTTGTTGATGTGACTGATCTGGAATTCAGATTCCTCTATACTGATGACAAATACTGATTCTAGATCAGGAATCCTATTCTCGAGGTGGTTTGTGAAAACATCCTGTTGTCTACCACTAGCTTTATTCAGTGTCATAGCTCTCAGTAAGTCATATTGTGTCCTTAACGCGCTGCTCAATGTGTTGAGTGAACTTTTGGGGACCTTGGCAACTATTGACCTCTAGTGTTTGTTAGAAAGCTCACCTCCAAAACTCCATGGTGTGCCAAAATGAAGAAGCAACATTTGGACACTAAACATGTCTTACCTGATTGACTACATCCGGGGTAAGTGGAAAATCGAACTATTTCATATGAGAATCAGCCACCACACTTGCAGTAAAGAAGTAGCAAAGTAGAATGATGCTTGAAAGCACACATATGTTCTATGTTAGCAAAAATGTGATTTAAAAGATCAACCTCATGACCACCGAACTCCACTGAAAGTCCATCAGTCAGGCTGTCAATCACAGTTCTGCTTCTTTAGAAATTCCTTTGCTCTTCTTTGGTCCATGGTTCACTTTAGCTTACACCAAGCAGCAGTTCCAGTGTATACTGATGTCAGTCCATGTGAGCTGCTCTCATGGTATCATTTTCATTTCAGAACTGAGTCTACTGCTGCTTCCTTTGGGGTATCTCGAGGTTTCATGACCTCGCAGGTGGTGTGAGATTTCTCCTTGATTTTTCCACTTTTGTCCACTTGACGGATGCTTTGAGTTACAGTGATGGTCACCTGCTTGGTGGACATTATGTTGTCTTGCCATTTCGTCTAAAAATACAGAAAGAGAACATTTTAAGACAAATATATGAGTTTAAAATGTTTCCTAGATCATAGATAAACTTTCACCATTCTTTCAGAAACATGTTCATTTATGTTCAAATATGGACTTTTGAAAGCACCACTTTTATTGTAAGTGCTCTAGTACAGTATGTATAGAGGCGGCCTACTTGTCAAATTAGTATTCAGGAGGTACACTGAATACTTATTAAAAATGCATTGAAGTTATTCCTGTTACTTACTTTTGATGTTACACAGCTAATGTAATCTCCAAAAAATGAATTGCCAACACAATAGGATGCTCAGGAGCAGCTACACAACATGAATGCAGTCAAATCCTCATAGCACTATGTAATGTAAAGCCTTTCCAGAAGATTAGAGTCTCTTACTGCAGCAAAATGGGACAGACTTCCTATTTAATACCCTTGATTTCAGGAGACAATTCTCAGACATACAATGATCAGCTGTAACATTAAAATTGTGTAGGTCCCCCCATCAAAACACAGCTTCTTCAAGGTATGAGCTCCTTAAGCTATCTGAAGGTATGCTGTAGTATCTGGAACCAAGGCTTTAGCAGTAGATCCTTTAAGCATGTGGCCACCAACCCAAGTCCTGGGGTTTAGTCAATGTTACATGTCAGTTTTACCGATCTAAGTAACATCCTACCAGGACCCAAGGTTTTCCCAGCAGAATCAAAACTGCCTCTGCCAACTTCCTTTCTTCCCGTAGTGCATCCTGCTGTTGTCTCTGTACCAGGTAAGTGACAAACATGCACCCAATCATCCACATGTTAAAAAAACATTCATCAGACCAGGCCCCCTTCTTCCATTGCTCCACGGTCAAGTTCTGATGCTCACATGCCCATTGTAGGCACTTTAAGCAGTGGGCTGGGGTCAGCATGGGCCAAAACATGACTTTGGAGCCCCACAAGTAACAAGCTGTGATGCACTGTGTATTCTTTCATACTCTTTCAGCAACTTGTGCAACATTAGCTCTTCTGGGGGATTGGATCAGGCTCCCCACATGTATCAGCGAGCCTTGGATGCCCATGACCCAGTCACTGTTTCACACTTGTATTTCTTTGGGTTGTAGATACTAACCACCACATATCAGAAACATCCCTCAAGACTTGCCGTTTGGAAATGCTCTGACAGTCATCTAAAGTGAGTGAAAATGACAATTTGTCATACGTGAACACACCACAGCGCACAGTGTAAACAGCACGAAATTCAACCTCTGCATTTAACCCATTCACCAAGTGAAGCAGTGGGCAGCTACGAACACGGCGCCCGGGGAGCAGTGTGTCGGGACGGTACCTTGCTCAGGGTACCTCAGCGGTGGCTAGTGTTCTTGAGAATCGAACCCGGACTTTCTGGTCGCAGGGTGAGTGCCCTAACCACTAGGCTTCCAGCTGCCCCATCTAGCCATCATCAAGCCCTTGCCACCCAGTCACACAGACCTTTGTGATAGACCATGCTTCCAATACATCACTGACTCCTCACCTGCTGGCTAATGCAGCAAACTTTGACAAGTGTCATTATAATTAGATAAGTTCAATCGCATCACCTGACAGTGGTTTTCATATTGTGATGTACAGGCCTAGCTTCCCAGACCCAGATTAAGATTAAACCTAGACTGAAAAAATGCAATTCCCTTCATTCTCCCCAGAATTGATCCAAAGATTAGGTCAAATCTATATCTGGAAAACCAGCACATAATGCATGAGAATGATGTGAAATACATATATTTATTTAAAAGTATGGTAGTCAACATCATAATTTTTCAAATTCATAAACAACTGTTTTAATACAAAGAAGCCAGTGCAGTATGTGACATATGTTGATATTATTACTAATACTTTTATATTTTTGCCATATTATTCATCCCATTTTTTTCCCCATCCCATACTATCCATTTTAAAGTGTCCGGTCGCTACTCTGGACTGCACTGTATAACGTGGAGGTTCTTACAGTTTCCTCAGTACACAGGACACTTCTTCTCTGCACTGTGGTACCAGGGAGTGAAAGTCCCGCTTTCTCTTGGGAGGTCAGTAGTGTAGGAGGTCCACCAGCTTTCACATCATTGAGGCCAGCCTCAGACATGGCAGAACACACCTTCAGGTAGGCCTGAGCAGGAGCCGGCAGTCCATCATCGAAGATATCTGTCAATGAAGATAGAAATAAACAAAAGACAAAAACGAAGACGTCTCTTCATACCCTTCATTGTCTCTGTGTATCTCTCTCTGTGTCTCTCTCCTTCCTGACTTTTCCTTATTTAAACCTCGGGTTAATATTTACATGTTCTTTAAGGGTAATGTATTAAACTGAGTTCCAAATGAAATTAAAGTGATCTGGGAGAACATTTGGAGGCATTTATGGTTTACACTATAAAAACAGGTATTGGGATCATTTTGGGGGGGGGGGGGTATGTTAATCTAGATCAATCTAGATTGATCTCAAGATTACAATAAGATTAATCTAGATTAAAAAAATTAATCTATGCCCACCTCTACTTATTAATAACTATTTCTTAATAACTGTTTAATGAACCATTTTTGTAAAATAAGATAAACAAGTGTGAAGAACCAAAATAATTTTACCATAATAATTTTACAAACCCTTAAACAGAAAAGAACATTTACATGTTACATTAAATGAGTCTTTACACTCATATTTCTTTTTTATAAAATGTATTTTTCTATGGTATCACTCAAAGAGCCCTCTGAAGCACTTACTTTAAGAGAGTATCCTGACTAGAAGTGTGTACCATTGAAGGGAACTGGCCAAATGAGTAGGGCTTTGTTTTTTTCCTGAGAGCTTTGGTGAGCAGAAGAGCAGAGATCTAGGGCTAAAATCTTTTGTAATGACAAGTAATTGTATGCAATTCTCATATTCAGTTTAGCTGTGGGTGTGGATGAGGTGGATGAATCACGTACTCTAAAAATACAGAGGAAACAAGGTACTTCAAGCCTTTGTGCTCTAAGCCTTAGTGCCTGTCAAAGCTGTAATGCTTACCTCTACACCTTTTTTTAGAGAAATCCATTACCCTTTCATGTGGAAAGTAAAGATGAATGCTAGACATTAACTAGGCAGATTTTGTTTCGTGATGCTAGGAGTCAAAGCACCTTGAATAGTGTTTATGCATTTCATTTGTCCACGTTACCACTTAAGTATTTCACTCATTGTGCTCATCTCGTCTGTGTTTTTGAAACTAAAGAACGACCACCCTCATGTAGGGATCTGCAGAAGAGATGCTGCCATCTCCATGGCAACAGAAGCATAATGGAATTGGTTGCTCACCAGTACTAGTGTCTTGGCACTCTTCTCTACCATGGAACTGCACTATTGTGGTGAAAATACAGGAGGTGGTCAATAATTCGAGGCTTACATAGTGTGACATATTGCGGAAGTATTTATATGACAGTAACTCCTGTTATACATTTCTCAGTAATTGGAATGGGACAATCAGTCTAGAGATACTTCGAAGCTCTTCTCACCAGGATTGGCTGCTTTCTCTGACACAAAGCCAACCTCCGAAGAGTTTTCAGAGGAAATGCTGTGGATCGAGGACAGGGGTATGTCCGCATCCGTGCTGGTCAGCCAAGTGGATTCCGTCTCTTTGGTCCAGCTTTCCATGTAGCGTGGCTCCAAAACATCTGTCCTTGAACCTCCACAACCCATGGTTTCTGTGAGGATGCTAGCTGTGACTGTCAATGGGCTGGATTCCACATCATTATTTCTTACTCTGACTTGATATTAAAGTGCTCAGTGAAACTTGCTTTGACCAGCCACATCCTCTTCACTTAGACAGTTCCTTGTTTAAGCCCTCATGGTTTAAATCTTAATCCCTTTGTGGTCTAGGTCACAATGGGGTTTGATGCTCCTGATTTGTAGTTTCCACTGACCACAAGTGATTCAGATTTTCTAGGAAAGACACAAAGCAGTGTTAGATATACAGTGGCTTTACTATGGCATGATATTGATAAACTGTCAAAAGAGATAAATAAAGTTAAGTAATTATGCAAAAGACTTATATTGGTATTTATATATACATAAACACATATATAAAGCAATATTATTAAGCTTTTTTTCAGTCTAAAGTGCAGGCCTGCGTTCAAACCAGTCACGCACAGCTGTACACAACACAACCCCCCACCGGTAATTAGGTCTCAGAGCGTCTTTTTGGAAACCCACTTACTACACAAAGCATGAGACATTAACACATGCACAGACATGTTCACACACGCACAGCGTTATGAAGAAGGACCGACTGTATGTTCTCCTCTCTCAGTAAATCCTTGAGCTGTAGAATCGTCCTTTCAGCATCTGGGCTGAACGCTGACAGAGGTGCACGCTGCTGCTTTAGAAATGAACATCATCTTTATCAGGAGGGCCTACTCCTAGAATATCACACGCTCATAAATTAGTACTTACTGTGATTTCATGGCATATTCTCTCGTTGTGATGTTTTAATCCAGCATTGATGGAAAACACTTGCACAGCGGCAGAGCTGAGCTCTAGCCTGACACTCCCCCTTCAGCCAGAACGCGTGAACAGGGAACCCCTCTCTCCTCTCTCTCTAACCCCCACCCCCCTCTCTTTCTCTTTCCGTGTCTGAGTGTGTGTGTGTGTGTGTGTTTGTGTGTGTGTGTTACTAACCTCTCTCTCTCTGTGTCTTACTCTCTTTGTCTGTCTCTTGCACTCTCTCTCTCTGTCTCTCCCTCATCTCTCTCTCTCTCTCTCTCTCTCTCTCTCTCTCTCTCTCTCTCTCTCTCTCTCTCTCCC
>JBBPDB010000153.1:8562946-8573232 GCA_037974465.1 Brachypetersius altus | reverse complement strand
GAATTCTTAAGCACTGATGTACGTCGCTCTGGATAAGAGCGTCAGCTAAATGCCGTAAATGTAAATGTAAATGTATACCCCCCTGTCGTGACAGCATGTGTTGTTTGATTTGCCCTGCTTCAGTAAAGGTTTGGCCCTCACATCAGACCATTTCATTTTCAGTTCAGCTCTTTATTGACAGAATTTTTTTAAAGCTTTCAATCCACCATTCAATGTTAATGCAATTCCAAAACAATCCAATTTTCATAATAACTTTAAATTAATGACCAGACAGCTGTTGCTGTAAGATAAAACTTATACAGTTTGATTGCTTCAGTACACACTACACAGTTTGACATTTTAAGTACCATGGTTTGCATGCCTCTTTTCTTTGGATAATTACTAAAAAGTTAGTCTATTATTCTAAGGGAACAAATTCTTGACTCACCCGGAGTCATTTATTGATATAAACCGATTAAGGTAGTTTTTGATTGTCTGTATACATTTAAAGCAGTAATTACAGATTCTATGAAACAATTACTTTTTTTAATGGTACTTTTCTCAAAAAGCTCTCAAAATACCTGCTATTGTATAGCCTGCAAGGAAAGTGTGGAGAAATGCTCTCTTAGAGAATGTCTAAAAGAAACGCTTGGCATCTGGGTTCCTTCTTCTAACTGGTGTGAAATATCATTTTTTTTCATTATTCCTTCTAAAGATACAGATGGGTGTTGCATGCATACTTTCTTTGGTTATAGTTCCTTTAAAAAAAAGTACTAATGTCCCTCAGTAGCCATATCAACAAAGCAAACATCAGAGGTAGAAAATGCTCATATGATTGCACTGATGTTACTGTACTATTACTATGATCCATGCTATAACCTAAATTACTACAATATGCAATACTACATCATGCTGTAGCCTAATTTGCCTTGCTATACTATACTCTAATTTATGTCAATATACTATCCTGTACTATACTATGCTATAATATGCTATACTACAGCATATTACACTGGTTTCATTAGAAATTTCAGTTAAAATAATGCTAAGCACTTTCAGTCTTCAATCATTTTTTGTTGATTTTTTCATGTGTTTAATTTTATTCTATTTAAGTAATTATTCTATTATTGAATTAGCTTTGAGTATGATAATGTCCTATATAAATAAACTTGACTTGACTTTAAGAGACAATTACCTATTTGTGGAAAAGTGCTAACACAAGGCAGCATTCAAAAAGTCCTCACTCTTTCTTATCCTGTTTGTTAACATTTTAAGTGCAGTTTCTTTATGTTTTTCTTCTTTGTAAACCATGCTATTATGTATTATAACCATCTGCAGAAATAATGTGAACATTACATTGCATTTTACAAGCAAATACACTGGCCTAAAGGGATCTTTGCAAGAATAACCACTTTTGTTTCCTTAAAGAATCTTTAAGCGAATAAGTCTTTGGTGAATTGTTTTTACTAACAATGTTAGATGAACTGATAAATAACCTCTTTCTAATCTCCTTATCAAACATGGTGTTTGGGCTAGCAGAAGAGTTATTTTATAGCTTTGCTCTATTTTTTTCTTTATTATGTCTGTGGTTATATATCACTTAATGACTTATGAAAACGAGGGACCATGTTCTATAGCCAGAGAAACTGGCAGAAGGCAGGTATGTTTATTTAAACTACACATCGGTGGCTTGTTTGTGGGCTGAGAGTTATGTAAGCGAGAAGTTCAAAACTGAAAGCTTGTATAAGAAAACTGCCTCCAGTTGCTGTTTTTCTCAAAAATGATGTAAGACATGTGACATCAGTCATTATTTCACTAGAGGTTGATTGTACAGCAGCAATTACAAACCCCATTTTCAAAAAAGTTATAATAAATCACAAAGAGTGGCTTCATAGACATTGAGAGTGTGTGCTTGACTGGTCAGCCTGCAGTCCAGATCGGTCTCCTATTAAAAATGTCTGTTGCATCATAAACAGGAGAATCAGACAACAGCGGCCATAGACAAAACATGCAATTGTTGCAAAACTGCAACAATTAGTTTCTTCAGTTCCCAAACAATTAAGAAGTCTAATTAGAAGAAAAGGGTATGTGTCTCAGTGATAAATCTTTGTCTGTCCCAGTTTCTAAAATTGTTTATGTTCAGATATAAAATAAAGTTTGTCAATGAAAACTGAACTGACATTTTTTCTTTGTTCTTTTGCCTATTAAATAAAAGTTAAAATAAAACGACCAAAATACAGACTTTAGTTTTTATTGCATTTGTAGATAGTGTACCAAGTGTACTTTTTTGGAAAGGGGCGGTTGTAGTTTCATCTCCCTTTTATTTCTAATAGATGGGGTTGACAGAAGTCCCACACCATCTCCTGCTGTCTGATGCATGGTACCCTTTGGTGAACATTCTCAGTGAACAACAAAATCTAATTTTCATGCATAAGTGAATGTCATAAATCAATGCAGAGCTTATTTTGAAATCAGTAGCTGAGACAGATGTAAAAAGCTCCTTTGGAACACAGCTTAATGCATTTTAGTGCGCTGCAAAGTTACCCACTGTTGAAAAAACACCCCAACAGTATAACACACATATTATACACATATCTCAGTCACATATTATTAATTATATAATTACTTTATATTTTCACAAAAAAAAGTAACTTTTAGATAATTTAAGTAGATTAATTCTCTTTTTCAAACGTTAATAGACCCATGTTCCAAAACTGGACTGAGGTACACAGGCAAAATAGAATTCATGCTTTGGACTGAGCTCATATGATTAGGTGCTGGAATGGAAATAAAATTGTTCCGGGCAAAAACAGCATCATCTTTTCCACTATATTGGCCAGAAAATAATCTTTTTATTTTCATCCGACCTGCTCAGAGAAGTACAATAAGGTGAGAAAAGAAGCAAGGAACAATTGAAAAAGTGAGATGGTGCTTGGTTTCGTGTGTCTCAGGGGCAGAAAGAAAGTAACAAGGAAGAGAGAGAGGGAGAGAAGTGTTAGTGAAAGAGAAAATGAAAGAGAGGAAAGTGTGTGTGTGTGTGTGTGTGTGGGGGGGGGGTGCTGGAGGAGGAAAAGGCAATCCCAGGTGACACCATTTTTTGTCATCCGTCACATCCCAAAAGCCAGACAGGAAACCACCGAGCCATCTTCATCTGTCATCCAATCACAGATCTTGTTTTTTTTTTCCACCACCAATCTCATTTGTTCCTCTCTGCAATTCATTCCGCGCACGCCCGTTGCACTCAGTGAGATGACACCTGGTTGTCACCTTGAATATGTTTATTTATTCTCATTCCTGGAACTCCTTTGCAGTCACCACACATTCAGGAGTCAAACTGTCTCTCTACATTTCTACCGTCTGGCGAACATTGACCAAAGAGAGCTTTCAGAGTCAAATGAAGTATAGAAAAGACATTTTCTGTATTTCTGTATTCTGTTTTGTATTTTTATAAAATATATTATTCCAATGGTTTTCACTGTACTTAAACCCTACATACAATGTCATAAATGTGTCGTGTTAGATGGCATATGCTACCAAAAAAATAAGAGGCCACTGCACTCTTCAACAAAATGGCAGTAATTACCTTTGACATACTACTAGTAGTGTTTTGCCATCCAACTGATCACATTGCAAGAGGAGAGTGTTGATTACAGCAGTGTTTTTATATGTTTCCTTAATAAATAAGATGTGATTCAGGTGATCACTAATCAGTACCTCATACAGCAGAATAAGGTGCTTGTGTTGGAATTTAACAGACACTGTTGTCATAAAAATAACTTGCAGTGGCCTCTTATTTTTTCCAGAGCTGTTTGAGACACTCCATGACAGATTTGAGGATCCATGACAAATTAGATCTGTTAGTCATGTTACACTTGCCAGTGACTGCCATGACAGACAGGCTCTATGATATTTGATGTCACGACTTTAAATTAGCATGTAACATATCAATTAATGGTAATGGTAACATGACATTGTTATATTAATGAACTCCATCTGTCATGACAGTATATGTCATGGTCCATGACATGTTTATATCACGGTTAATGTTATGTAGCAGGGTTCAAGTAAATGAAACTTTTATGTTATGATGATGTAACTGACACAGCTGTTCTACACAGTACTCCTGGAAAAAAATAATTGATTAAATGGTTTCTCATGATAGTGGACATTCTTACTTCATGAGGAGAATCCAATAGGCCTAATAATAGAAGAATAATTGTTTTTAAACAAGAACTGACTGTAATAATCAACAAAGGAACTAGTGATTACGGCACAATGTGGACAGTCTATTGGGTCTGTCTAGATGGTCAAGAATTGTTCAGCTACAATGCCAGAAAAAGTCTTGAGGTCTTGTTTTGGATGATAAAAGAGTTCTCAAAAGTAAAATATTTGAATGATGTACAATATATTAAGCATACTGAGTGTCTCAAACAGCTCTGGACAAAATAAGAGGCCACTGCAAGTTATTTTTATGACAACAGTGTCTGTTAAATTCCTACACAAGCACCCTATTCTGCTGTATGAGGTACTGATTAGTGATCACCTGAATCACGTGTTATTTAATAAGGAAACATATAAAAGCACTGCTGTAATCAACACTCTTCTCTTGCAGTGTGACCAGTTGGATGGTAAAACACTACAAGAAGTACGCCATATGTAATTACTGCCATTTTGTTGAAGAGTGCAGTTGCCTCTTAATTTTTTCCAGAGCTGAGAAGACATGCAAAACACTAGCACATAAGTTGTGGGAGCATACCAACAGTATTCTAGCTGTCAAAACAGTGTTTAGATTGCATGTAAGCTAGTCCCTTGACAAGTGACTCACTTGCTACACCTCTTTAGCCTATGCAGTTTCAACCCCTTTTCCAGAATGGATGCTGAAGGGCCTACTAGAGAATGTTTATGCTTGTTGCATGTCTAATGATCATCTGGACAACAAGCCCCATCAACCCTGATGACCTTATTTTTAAATACATTTCTCCTGCTTTGAGGAACATAAATTAGTTTTTTAAACAGCTTTTTTGACATGTTTGGTTCAAGTATGGCCACTGACCATCTGCGGATTTCAGTTTTGATTAAGAAGACCACTCAATAAAAACCACTTTGCACTAAGCATGTTGCACCAGGTTTCTTCTCAATCAACTGCACCTCTTCCACTAAGTGCCTATGGACACATCTGGAGCCCATCAGCAGGGGCTGAGTAAGCTTCCTGCTCTCCAAAAATGCCTTCACTTTCATCACATTAGAAACTCTGCACATCTCTGTTAGACTGAGAGAAAGTGTGGGGTCGAAATAACTTGGCATGGTGCTCGAGCCTGACTTGGGAGCGGGGCTCAATTAACAAGAGTGCAGCATATGTGCAGCAATCCAAAGGAATTAAAAAAAAGAAGACGAAAGGACCGAATCAATAAAAAGAAAATTATAATAAGGCCCCTCAGAAATCTGATTGCTCTCTTTTTCTTTAAGTGTGGAATTGTTGCTTGAGATGTCTGTGGGTGAGGTCATCACTGATTACTGATTGAGATAAGTAATGGCAAAATCACTCGGTGTATTTTCTTCGCACTCTACACAAAATGACTGAACCTTGCTCACCAGAGCATACCCCGCCAGATGCTAGGCTTCTTATATGGGGCCCTAAATAATCTTTTTATAAATAATCAATTGAATCATATATGAATCCAAATAATAATGTAACATAATATAACATAATATAAGACGTACTTGAATGAAGCCTTTTATTTGTAGGGACACGACTGGGATGCCTGACCATTTCAGTTAGACCTTGAAATTTTGCGTTCTCTCCAGTGTATTTCTGTAGTGTGAAGTAAACAACTGAGGCCAGTACAGAGAACAGATTTATTTAGTTTTTTGTATAATTGTATGCAGCATTGGGGTAATTCAAAAAAGCAATTCATTACAAAATATTAGTAACCTGTCACATACAAAATAATAATAATAATACTTTATTTTAGAAATATGCAGTCACAGTAAGCATCATATTAAAGGCCTGTCATTGTTCATAAAGAAAGTGGTGGTTAGGTTTGATTCATACATAACTAATACTATATGAAAACACAAGTAAAACCACAGCTGTGTTTGGTAAAATCATGTAGTAAAACAGTAGTGCATTGTTCCCCCATGGACAGGGAGATTCTCAATTAAATTGTTTGAATGCAAGACAAAACTTTGCATTTTTAAAAACTAAAAATGTTCTTAATTGGTTAGTATGATTTTCAGAAGAAAAAAAAATTTCACTAAGAATAAAACATTTACGTATGATTATAAAGGCTCTATACATCTTATTTACACACATGGTCCTTTAAAGAACCCTGAATTGAACAGTTCTTTAGTGAAACAGCATCATAGTTCTCCAGTATCATCAAGCATGAAATAGAAATCATGAAAACATTTTGATTATTTGTATGATAATTTTTACTATGCTTTTTCTTCTTATATAGAAAACATGTCGACACAAACTAAAAAGACAGAGATAAATAATCTAAATTCTTAATTGAAAGGAACATAGGGAAGTGTTTTTGGTTGAGCTAATAAGATTGATTCTCTTTTCTTTCAGAACTTGTATGAACAAATAAAAAGCCCCAGCTCTCCTTTGATTGCAGGGGACAGATCTAAAGATGTTTCTGGACAGGTTAATAACACTTTTCTTTCCCTTTGGCAAGGTTACAGCTGCTGCACTGTCTGTTTATTAAATTAGATTCAGAGTGAATCACTTGAAAAGGCAAGTGGGAAAAGGCCTGTGTCATACTCCACAGTGATGGATGCTAACACACTATTCACAGGCCATATCAGTGCAAAGACTGCCTAGAGAGTGTGTGGAAGGACAGCATATACCTCCTTTGGAGAATAACTGACTGAATAATTCAGCAATAAACACATAGCATATCTCAGAAAAACTCTGAAATGTAACTCTTCATTTCAGTTATTGACCTAGACCATATTTGAGCTCCATGTTCATAAGGAGACAAATTCAAAAACCTCTATTCACTTACCATAGACTTTATATAGTAGTCCATTCATAAGAACATTCACTCATTAATCACACAGGTCCACAAAGTAAAACATGTTGACAGGGATCTGTGATTCTATACAAGTTTGTCAATTTATCATACATTGTATAATAATAAATTTCATTTAAAGGCGCCTTTCTGGCACACAAGGACACTGTACAATAAAACAAGTGCTACAAACCGTTAAAAAAATTATAAATTAAATTAAATTAAGTTATAATAATAATAATAATTACAGACAAGAAAATAAATAAATAAAAATCAGAGCAAGAAAGCACACTTTAACAGATGTGTATGGACAAAAGTTTTGGGACACACCTGTTTTTCAGGGCCATTTGCTTCCAGTGAATGGCAATCTTAATGCTTCAGCATACCAAGACATTTTGACCAATGCCAGTGCACAAAACAACAAAGAAACTGAACCTGACTGGTCCGCACTGAGGCCTTACCTCAACCCCTCAAGCCCATCTAACACCTTTGGGATGAACTGGAACGGAGATTGCGAGCCAGACCTTCTCGTCCATCAGTGCCTGAACTCATAAATGCTCCACAGAATGAAAGGTCACTAATTTCAACAGAAACTCCAAAATCTTGTGAAAAGTCTTCGAGGAAGAGTGGAGGCTGTTCTAACTGCAAGGGGGACCAACTTCATATTAAAGTCTCTGTATTTGAATGCAATATCAGTGTAATGGTCAGGCATCAAAATACTTTTGTCCATATGGTTTACATGTTGTTCATTTATTACCATCAGGCAGCACCTTTTGTACATTTGATGAAATGAAAAAGTCCCTAAATCACTGAACACTGGAATAAATTTATTGACAGGTATCTAAAACAATCACATGTTAAAAGTTAAAATACAATGAAGCAGGCTAGTATTAATAACTAGATCCAGTTCGTAAACAAGATTAGCAAAGAAGTTGGTATTGACTAATTTTAAAGAACTCTGCAAAATGCTTTTGATGCATTAAGGAAATTTAGGTTATGGAAACACAACTTTTAAATGAGATGAAACAGGTTTTACACCATGACATAGTAGTTCTAGACCAGGGGTCACCAACCTTTGATACCCTAGAACAGAGTCTAACTAAAAATCATCTAAACTTCACATATCGTCACTGTCGTGTGGAATCCTCGTAACTCCCCTTTTGGTCTTTGTTGTTTTTTTTCATAAATCGATACTATTGGTCAGTCTCCATGTGGGTCTGTAAAATTTAGAAATGATTAACCTTAAATGATTAACATTAAAAGTGTTGAAAATAGCTTGGGATTAAATCTCTTACCTCCATTGGACACTACAGCTGTCGCCAAACCCTTGTAACTCCACCCCCATCCAGCGGAGCTGCGCAGCAGAAGCCGTAACTGAGCAAAAAGTTACAACATCATTATTTAGCCTGAGTTTATGTACATTTACATTTATGGCATTTATCAGACGCTTTTATCCAAAGCGACTTACATTCCCTACCTACAGGGGACAGTCTCCCTGGAGCAAGTTGGGGTTAAGGGTCTTGCTCAGGGACCCAGTTTTTTTTGCTGAAGGCAGGATTTGAGCCCATGACCTCTTGGTCTGGAGGCAAGTATCCTACCCACTGAGCTACCTCCACCCCTGTCTGGAACAGGTATTTTTACCAAATATCAAGGAAATTTTTTGGTAATACCTTCATTGCTTGTGAATTTTTGTGATTGTATGCTTTTTAGTGTTCTCGGAACCCATAAACTAATAATAAATGATCATTTTTTCTAAACAGACAAATCAGATATTAATAATGATGGCCATATAGTCAGAATCACAAATGTCCTGCAAACCTTTGAGCATTATGAGCTGATAAAGTCACTTGACAACCAGTTCCCATTCTCTCAACTAAAGATCACACAGCGTTTCAGAACAAACCAGTGTTGTGTCTGGTTCAGGATGCCTGGCCTTCCCCCTCCTTGTGGATTATGTCACGCTTTAGTCACCTCGACATCAAATGGCATGTTGTGCCATCCCTCTTGTGCTTTCACTCTCTTTATCTCCAGCTTCATCACAGTAGCTCTGTGGAAGTAAAGCCTCGGGCTACACAGTGCAAAGACCTTGATCACTTTACCTTCAGAGGCTTTTTTTCTCACTCTCCTGGTACACACTGTAAAGCAACAGAGTACTGGCTATCTCCAGAGGGCTGAGTGGAGTTTCCAGGAGGCCCATTAGATGCTGTGTTCCCTTTTTTAAGATGAGGCATATGCCACTTTAGCTTTGATGTTGCAGCTCCATTGAAAGGTTCATCACTGACTTGCTAGGCTCTGAGTGCAGAGATCATTATTAAGAGCATCTAGAGAATCTGGAGGATCTCTCAGCAGTACCATCTTGTACATCAAGTATGTGGACCATAAACCTTGATGTTCATTAGGAGATTTGAGGCGATGGTGCTTGTGCGAGCGTGAATGGTAAAGGGTGAACTCGCCGTAGCAAATTCATTATTGGTGTATCTTTCTCTAATTGAGTTATTCCTAATTCATGCGTAAAATTCCATGTCTCTCAAATTGGGCCTACTGTGACTCCAAATGAAGGGTGCTTATTCAGTCAAAACCTAATCCGTCTAATCAAAGTTTGTGTTGCGCATAAGTAAAAATTATGCAATAGAAGATAACAGGAGTCGTAATTTGGAACAACCCTTGGCACGGCGACCTGTGTCGGTTTAAACACTTGAGAAAATGAATGAGGTCCAATCAGCCTCTTATATAACCCTCCATGAACCATTTCTGACAACATAATACCCCATAACCCAATGTGCTCTGCAAAGTAGACCTAATGAGGACATTTCTATTCAGTGGAGCGTAACTGAGCAAAGAACTGGCTTCACTGTTCAGCTGCATTTATATTGAAAAAGACAATTTGCAGGGATGAAGCCCAAAGAATCATCGAACACATCCTTCATATTTCCATATTCCCAGAACGAGACATGTTTGTGGATTTGGAATGTTTGTGTAAACAGTAGGGGTGTGACGAGAAGCTTTTCCCACGAGACGAGACGAGACACGAGACTGGGTTCACGAGAACGAGACAAGACGAGACTTTGACATTTTTTTTAAAGAAATCCTCAATGTTTAAATATAGAGCAAAAATAACCTTTTATTTAACTGAAAAACACAAAATGCAAAAAATGCATGTCCATTCTGAAATCAACTTTATGAAATAAAACTTTTTGGATGAATGATATGCAGCAATAACATGTAAACACTGCAAAATATTTTGCCACAAACTGACAGGCAATTAATTGCACAATATAATTAAATATTATA
>JBBPDB010000153.1:8552701-8562846 GCA_037974465.1 Brachypetersius altus | reverse complement strand
TATCTTAAGATGTTATACCAAGTTTGATGACACAGTATTCATTTATTTAGAATATAAATAGTTTTTTCAGTTTCCTGAAAAATATCTGTTTTGGACATATGAGGTTTCTGCCCGACAGCGACGATATAATAATAACATGTTTTAAATGCTTTTTTTCAGATATTTTCAAATCTACATAAACGCAAATGTGATTAAAGAAGAGGATGAAAATAAAAGATGGGGGCACCACATTGGTGAACCCTAAACTAGAAGGAGTGTACATAATAAACTACTTGGCTGGAAGTCCTTTCGACATGTTTTTGTCTGGACTGAAATACTGCCTAATTCATTTATTTATAGGGGCCTTAATTACACCCTCAAATGACTTTCCCTGAAACAAAGGTCACTAATGCCTCAGCCACAACATCTAAACTTTCAGGCTTATGTAATGGGAAATCATTAAAGCATTTTTCTAATGTTTACCAGGCCACAGGTAAATAAAAGAGGTGCTAAAGAGAACTCGATTATACTTCCTGAAAAGGAGCAGAGGCACTTTTTCTCAAGCAAATGATGATACACTGTATTCACAGCTATTCACTGTGAAACCCTCATATCCAATTTGCAAGTTTTGAATTAGAACACAAGCTAAATCCAGTTGGTCTCCTCTATCTGAGGGTGAAAAGAGGAAGGCATCAAATAAACATCTGTATTAAAGATGCTATTCTATGTATCTGTTTTTTTAACAGCATTCTGTAAACAGATACAATTGTAAAAGTCACCCATGACCATACCCGTGTTGAGTGCAAATCCTTTATCCTTTATATATTCTTTTAGTTCAATTCATTATTTTTTTTATGTGTTGACAAGGGAAGCCCAAACTTACATACAACTGTCATTAATACAGAAAGCATTCATTGGATGGAGGCAGAGAACACGACACACTGTTTGGCCACATCTGTGTGAATTCAATTTCCTCTAGTCTGTAGTGTGACAGGTAACATCTCACCTCGACTGGAGTCATGAAAAAAACCTGAACAAGCTAAAGTGCAGAGGGCTGACACCTGTCGTGCCATTGGCTGACTCCAATACTGCGATACACCCTGAGATTAAACATGTGTTAATCAATACTGCCATGTACTGCATCTACTTAAAAACTCTGTTAGCTGAGCACAGCTGTCTCAGAGTCGGAATCCCTGGCAGGGAGCAGAGAACGAACAAGCACCTGCAGATTCAACGGCCCGAAATGAGCAGAAAGAGAGTTTTGGTCGTACACTCTTAAACAAAGGTGCCACAGAGGGTAATTTGAGAGATGTCGCCAAAAAGTATTTTGGCTCTTTAAACAACCTTTCGGTGGTTCTTCAAAGAATTGTTTGTGCAAACGAAGAGATGTTTGAGTGTGAAGAATCTTTTAAAAGTTTAAAAGACCTCGATGTAATCTAAAGTTTCCACAGTACGAAATCTAGAATGTACACTATTTGCAGAAAGAGGTCTGTGGTCATACATTCTTAAACAAAGGTGCCACCGAGCGTTAAGCAGGAGAGATGCCACCAAAAACCAATTTTGGTTCCTTAAACCTTTCTGTGAATTGTCCTTCAAAGTGTTGTTTATGTGAATGAGGTGATGCATGAGTGCGACGAATCTTGTAAAAGTCGCTCTGGATAAGAGCACCAGCCAAGTACCCCGTTTAAAAGTTTAAAAGACCGTAATGTAATGTAAAGATTCTGTAGTGTAGAATCTAGAACCTATGCTATTTAGGAGTTTTCAGTAGAACTGTATTTACTATCTACTAGTATTTATTTTAAAGAGCAACTACATACTCTTAGCAATGGAAAGAACATATTCAAACACTTGCTTATAATGTAATAATTAATATTTAAATTATTTAGTGAGTGGTATGAATTATTACCCAAGTGTGACAGGGGGTAGGGATGACTGAGGTATGTATAGGAGATCATGCATTTATTGAAATAAAACAAAACATGCATGATAATAACCCTAAATAAACTCTCAAACTGGAACGAGAAACAGACAAACTGGAAAACATAACAAGGGGTAAGCATGGACCGAGGTACACACAGATGCAAACACAAACGAAATCACAAGACACAAACATAAAGAAGGCGGTATTTATACAAAAGGGTAAATAGGGAGTAGCTCGGACAAAGCAGGGTTACAAATAGACAGGTGCAAACACTAAACAGGAAGACATGACAGGGGTGGAGCTATGGATGGAAACAAAGACAAAGTTACATGGAACATGAAAACAAAAGCAGGCCACAACAGAAAGAGGAAAAACAGGACAAGGATAAGTTTTATATTTATGAGAGAGAGGAATTTAAGTGTGGGCCTACAAACCGATTCGGATGGCGTGGCTGACCGGTCTTCTTTACGATAATTCAGAAAGCACAGCTGAGGCATGGCAAAGGAATTATATTAGTCACTATAAATAGGATGAGAGATGTAAAAGGCATGTTGTATATGACATACGGCCAGGCCCTGATAAATAGCCTTGTCAGCTCATCTTATTTTCTTTTTTCCTAAATCAAAGAATTTACGACACACAGGTCTATGGTGATTTATAGCCACTTCCTCCTTCTGCCTTCAGCAGATGATGCCGTGCCTACACTGGCAGCTCATTCCACCAAACTCTTACAGACGGCCACATGCAATAAATACTTCCAGCAGGGTATACTGACAGTCGGGTTCATTTTCTGAATCGAAATCGCAAACTGGCTTTTTAATGTCAGTGATGAAGACAGAAAGCTACTGGGGTCACTTGAGATTTGGGGGGCTAGCATGTGAAGTCAGCCGGTTCAGCTTTGGATTTGAATCTCCAGAGGACAAAAACATTCCATTTGCTAGAGTAAATAAAACCTGGACAAGCACCAAAAGCGCTAAGCAAGGCTGGTGCCAACTGCTGAGATAGATGCTAAATGGAAACGCTGCCTTGTGCTTTCCTTCTGAGCATTTTCGAAGTGTAAATGAGGAGATATTACCAGGACACAAAAGCTGGAACAAAGGCTTGCATCTGACCCACTTTGTCATCATCAAGCTCCTGTGAACTCAGAGTCACCTTGGATGGGCAAACAGTGTCTTGATTGTAGATATTGATGTGAATGCTGAAATGTGTTTGTGCTGGCCAACAATGTTGTTCTATGTGACAAAGGAAAATGTAAGAAAAATGATGTCCTTCAAACAAGCCCAAGGTAAATTTGACCAGTTGACAAATTACAGTACTACTTAAATGTAATGTTAGATCAAATAAATCCATCTATTTAAAAATATCTGAAATGATAGGTGAAAGGAATGGCTTCTGAATAAGTAGAAAAGAAAGATCTGTCTGACTGGGATGCCTCTCTAACTGTCTATACAGCATAAAGACACTAGCTCACAGAAGAAATAGACAGAGGCCCTGTATAAGATAAAGAGGTCACAGACCTCAATTTATTAACATTTAACTGACATAACATTATCATGTCTACCCTAAAATTAAAACTGCTGAAAGTGACTACAATCTGTGAGACTTTAGTTATCTCATCTTATGAAACTTATGAGTGGTGAATGTAATCAATAGAGTGAAGGCTATCCCATCTGGAAGCATCCCGTAAAAGAGCTACTACGGCACAAATTGCTGAAAACGTTAATGCTGGCTATGATAGAAAGATATAAAAACATATAGTCCATCACCGCTTACTGTGTCTGGGGTTGCAAAATTGCAGACCTGGCAGAGTGCCCATGCTGACCAATCTCCACCATGGACAGCACCTACAATGGGGATGAAAGAGCTGGACCATGGAGCAATGGAAGAAAGAAGTTTTTACATCATGCGGGTGCATCTAAACTATTGCATTTTTAATTTTCTTTTAGAAATTTTCTATGTATCTTTTTCTATGTAATTATTTCATTTCTTCCATTATTTTGTTCCATTTTATTACATGTCACTGTAAAGCATATTGAATGACCTGGGAGGAAGGCAAGCAGGCAGAGGGAGTGTGATGTTCTGGGCAGTGTTCTGCTAGGAAACTCGTAGTTAGGTGTATAGTGGCCAACAGAAGCCCCTTTTCCAATATTTTGACTGTTTTTCTTCTCCTCATGGTGCGTAAAAGTTATGCTGTTAATGTCTTGGTGCCAGATACCACAGCACACCTTCAGCGGTCTGAATCATTGTCTCAATCAGAGATGTTTTGTCAGCATAAAGGAAACCTACACAATATTAGGTTTTAATATTATGTCACATTGGTTTATATATATATATCACAACTTGTTTCTGGAAAATGGAAACTGTCAACAAAACCTGCTTAATCTACATCCTCACATTTTGCGACTTGCTAACTGAATGCGGTATTTATGAAGAGAATAATTGAAAAGTTAATGAGATTTTGACCCCTGGTTCCAAATATGCATAATTATTGCAGTAGTGAAAGCCATGGCTGCAAAATAGTCCATGAGATACGCCATACAGAGAGCAATATTATCTTATTTATAATTGCATTGAATCAGTTTTATGATTATGATTATTTCCATCGCATAGCCAGGGCTCTCAGCTGATGAGAAACTCTCATTTCTCCTTTCTCTTTGCTTGAGGCTAGATTTGCTTTTTTACATTCATTTCTTATTTATTTGTGTTTGTTTAATATGAATGCTGTTGCCGAATGTCATTATCTTAGAACTGAATTAGTCATCTGGGTTGGTCATCTCCTCAGATTCAACATTAACTTTTACTGTGCATGGACCTTTGGTTTGAACCTTCTCATTATCATTTTTAATTTGCTCTCCCGAAAGTTGGTCACGGGATGTTGGCCATCTCGTCATGGCATGCTTCATCATCCATATTTCTCCATCATAGATTTTTATGAGATGTATGAAGGATGGACGTGCAGAATGCATAGGCATATATTATTTGATTAGTCATAAAGCAGCCCTAAAAGTGCAGAAAGGTGCACTTTATATTGATAATTGTGTAAAAGGAACAATACAAATGATGTATTTGAATGTATTCACATATGAAAACTAACATAACTTTGGCTCATATGTGTCAACATTGAATGAATAAGTTGATCAATTATTAAGATAATTAAAAAAAATAAAATATATATATATATATATATACACACACACATATTTATAGCAAAACTGGGGATTCACAGAGTAGTAGACTTTAAATTAAGTCAAATTGAAAGAGGTGCCAATAATTTCAAATAAAGGTTAGATTTCGCTCATATTTTCAGCCTGAGATTAAGTTAATCATGTTTTCATTTTAAGATTATCCACAATTATACATACAAATGACAAAATTATAAAATACATTTTCATCCAGATTTAGTAACAGTTATAGAGTTGACTGTAAGATAAAATAGTACACACTGCTTAATTTCTCCCACTTTTAAAGAGAGTGGTTTCATATGAAAGTCTTTTGTCTCTTGACCTAAATATCCTTCTCTAGTACTTGCCCTAAAAATATATTGGTCTAGATCAGAAAGATTTGCTTGAACCAGGGTTATTTCCCTTGCAGAAATATGCCATATAGATCCCAAGAGGTACATATATTCATATTTGTTAGAGGATATGCATTTCAGTGACAGATGAAGTTAAGGATGCCCTAAGGCCACGGCTGAGGTTATGGCTTTGCTACAAATCTCAAAGATTATGAATGATATGCAAAGGCACCGTCTGAAACGGCAAGTGACAAATAATTATCTGCTTTACCAGGTTGCCTTCACTGGCACATGTCTGTCTCCTCCCACCACTTTCCTGCCAGAAGAATTGATCATCCTGTCAGCCTGTCACCTATCAACCCACCTTAGTTCCTGACAGCATTATTTTTTTACGCCTCCTGTGTGACTTTAAGGCAGGGGCAATTCTTCACTCTGCCGCCCAGCCACATCACCAAAATCTGGACTTAATTAGCATCTAATAGAGCCATTTTTCACATTAGGGCAGAAAGCATTCCCTAGATACTGTTTGATTAATCAGAAGCAAAGGCACAACTGTGTTGTAGGGGAGTAAACCGCCTTTAGTTGACCATTTTCACATAAATAAAGTGCAGAACTGCCTACTCTATAAACATAGCTGTTTACGTTGACAGACTTAATTTAAAGAAACGAGAATATTAAATGCATTGAATTAGAGCCAGACCATTACTTTAAGTGAATAGCTGATTGGCGAAGGACTCTGCTTAAGGATTGTCAGGGCCAGTGACTCTGAAAGTTAAGTTAGCATAGCGCTAAGCATTCACAGCCACTCTCCAACGCTGTTCTTGAGTCTCTTCAAAGGACACAGAGAATTACAGTGGCCTTATGTAGATTTATGCCTTGGATGACACACTCGTTATAATTCATTAATGATTTTCTAGTTTTCCGGACAGATATGAAGATGAATTCCACGTGAAAACCATGTCCGCACCCGTACTTTAACGATTAAAAATAAAGAGGAATCTGCAAAATGATGGAAGTGTCCTTGAAAGAGTGATAAGCATTTCTTAAGCTCGTGTAGGACATGACACAGGGGCAGGCGCCCTTTCTTATTGAGGAAGTCACACATAATTAAACCAGAGTTGTAAAATGCATGTGTAGATATAGGCAGGGATGGTACTCATGACAAGGCATTAATCGTACTACGTTGACATTCAGGGATCTTCCTGGCAGAGTCAATAAAAACCTAGCTTGTGATGATGAGGATGGATTAAAGGAACTGCGCAAATGCCTCACTACTGCATAGAAACTACATCCACACAGAAGGTGTAATTATTCCTAGATACTACTAATATTTTGGTGTCATTTTTGTACACCAGAATCAGAGGAAATTTTAAGTCTTAGTTAGAAAGAGTTAAATTCTTGAACTAGCCAATAGAAAAGTATCTAGATTTTTTCTCCATGATATGTAGCTATTGTTAAGTGAGCTGCCAAATTGATGGGGTATTTACCCTCAGGACTACCATGTCAAATTATTTACATTAACAGGATTGGACAGTGGAATCAACCAGCTGCATTTAGAGGAAAAATCTGAATCTAAGCCTTGAAAGTCAATGAAAGGTGACTGACAGTGAATATGCACAGTATCAAATATTTTAGATGGTAAACAGCACCAGCTATATCGAGCCATTAACTGAAGTAAGCACTTTGGAAATGCTACATACAAATTAATAAAATACTTAAATGAAATGTGTAATTATGGGCCAAACTGGCTCTAACTGTCACAGTGTAAAAGGAATACTCTACACAAGCACACCTTGAGCTAACTGTGGCAAATAAAACCTACATTTCTCCTGGATCTCAGCTGGCAAAGGTCTCAAACCTTGACCTTAACTAACAAATCTTTTCAGCAAGTGGTTTCCCATTTTTCTTCAATTCTTTCCTGTTTTTAGGCAGCACATCTCAAACTGCTGCAAATGTGCAGGCTGTGATAGAAAAGCAAAGCAATTGCTTTAATTGCCTTAATGAGGAGGCTCTTGAAACACTGAATTCATTACATTTATGATGTGATCGGTCCCGCCTTTCCACGGCTGTTTTGTCAGTGGGGTGCGATCATTGCTCACAAATAATCTACTATATTTGCATAAGCAATACCTCTCACTCACAACTGAGCCTGGCAGAATTGCCTAAAGCAGTTAGGTACCTGCATCTCTCTTCCTCCAATCCCACCAGTCTCTGATGTTAAAAAGAGGGGTGATCCTTGCCATTCATCAGTTTTAAAGTGGCTCAATAAACGGATACAGATTCAAGCAACATGGAGCCTGATGGTATATTTTTTGTTCACAATCTATCATCTAATTTGGTCTCTCTGGAGGACAATATAAGGAATTTAATAGCTTGGTATCCACGTAGAATGATACAATACAGACTTGACTTGATGACAAATTTATCCCAGCTGGTCTTAGGAGGAATTCTTGTTGCATGGAATAATAAAATAACAAACAATTCAATGTAAGTCACCTTGTCAGGGGACTTAGAGAATCGATACAAGCAAAGTGGAGTTTAAACAATGCTACTCTGAACCTTTTTATTTTCTGAACACATAGTTTGGCCCTCATTCCTGGTAGGCTTATTTCAGTGTCATGAGTCTTGGCTTCAAACGGCAAAACTCAGAATGGTCTATGAAATCACAATTATTGTTCCCCAGCAATCAAATGACCTCAGGCGTCAACAGATGAAGACAAAAAGCTCCATTTTCACTATGTAACAGTAAGGTAAAAACGAATCAGAACCCAAACTTGACCAAAATATTGCCAATTCCTACAACTGGCTTTATGTCCGTACACTGGTACAAAGAGTGAAGTAAATTTCTAGCTTTCCTGACTAAGAGGGCACTTTGCAGTGTTTGCCAGCATAAATGCTGGGCCAGCAATCAGCCTAATGGAGCTCGAGTGTGTCCAAGGCACAGCGCCTCCTCTCTGAGCCATTAGCCCAGCAATCTCTGAAAATGGGGTCCAAGAGGGGTTCCGTCCTCACCCAAATGCCACTCATTAACTTTAGCCACCAAGATCCATCAACCCATTCCAGACACCAGAGTTCTGCATCAACCTCCCTTATAGTCTCGCAATGACAAAAGTGTGTCCGTGCTGTAATGCTAATCTCTACTATGGTTACTATATTTTTAATAGTATGTTTGTGCTAGCAAACACATTTTATTTTGCATTCTCAATACATGATTCTGCTGTGTCTTCTCAATTAGGTCAGTTTTTATTTAGTGTACTGAACAGGACCCTCCAAAACTTTTGAGTACCTCAAAAAATCTGGAATTAAGCAACAAAATCACATCTAGACTAAAATTCCTGAAACTTTCTATTGCAAGTTACCAGTGTATATCACTGACTAAAAACATAAATACTGTAATCTTTATCTTCTTAGAACTTATGCTGGACTGGTAGACTGAGTTTTTACTAAAATGTACAATGGCAAAATATCTAGTATTTTTTAGTCTTTAGTGAATTTCAACATTTAAAGGTTATTACAACTTATACCCCAAAGACAGAAAGACTTTTGGGATAATTTGGGATAGTGTAAACACCATGCTTTATGTTTGGCTGAAAGTCATATGGGAAATAAATATCAGTGTTTATATTTGTAATGTTCTAGTTAATAAAGATCTAAGATCCAGCCCTGGACCGGAGTCAGGCACTGACACTTAACAAGAAGATCAGGATCTCCTGAGTACTAGGTCTAGGGGTATATATAGATCTAAGAGGCATTCTCTTGTGAAATATACTACCAAGCGTTTCAATTTTTTTTGGGAATGTATTGCTCTTCTCGTGTTTCTCAGACCTTTATCTGGGTATTTGGATTACTCTTTGCCTTGTCTTTGACTGCTTCTGAGAAGATTTACTGGTTTTGGAGTTTGCGTTATTTGAACTTTGCCTCTTGCATTTGTGAATTATGTCTTGGAATAAAGCTGCTCTGCATTTGGGTCCATATCAGAGTATCATTACAAAAGGTCTATAGTTAATGATTATTCCTGTTCAGTCTTAAATATGATCTGTTCAGAAAAGGATAGGCTTTTGACTTTTGACATCTCTCTGCCACCAGCGAGTTTTTTAATCAAGTGCGGAAACCTGAGCTGCACTTGAAAGTTGAATTGTTCTGTTCAAAGACCTTGACACCATCAAGAGCTGGTGCACTCCAATACTGACCTGAAAGATAGTGAGCAGACCACGTGTCCCAAGGGTGCTGCAGAGAGTCTGGAAATTGTTCCTGCAAAACTTATTGAGTGTCTGTCACCTCAACCAAACTAGGAAAGTTGAAGTGATGTCAGGATGAAGAACTGAGTAAATGGCTATGTTGCCATAACTAACAAACGATCTAACTAACTAAACAAATAAATAAAAACACAGCAGTAGTAAATGTTAGCATGTTTAAATATTTTTTTTCAAGATTATATTCATTTCTATGTATTATTAGCATTTATAATTGTATCATGTATACAGCTCAGAACAAGAAAAAACAAAACATTAATACTGTCACGATCGCGGGGGCTAGTCCCCCACGACCAAGAGCTTCTTGGGAATACTGACTTGACTGGAGACCAAAGTTCCATGCTGTTGTGTTTATTAAGGCAACCAAAACCTGGCACTCGGGCCGCAAGAAAGAAACTAAACAGATATACACTCAACAAAAATATAAACGCAACACCTTTGTTTCTGCTCCGATTTTTCATGAGATGGACTTAAAGAT
>JBBPDB010000153.1:8541620-8552601 GCA_037974465.1 Brachypetersius altus | reverse complement strand
GAATTTCATTGTGCTCTGTACACTGTACTTTGTACATATGACAATAAACTTCAACTTCAACTTCAACTTCAACTTCATGATGTGGAGGTGCTTATTCAGTGTCAGGTTTATGTAGAGCAGTAGTCACCACCCCTGGTCCTGTAGATCAACCTCCCTGAGAAGTCTAGTTCCTGTCACAATTTTGCAGCCCCTGCTGTGGATAAGGGACTGTGGCTGGAGTGTTAAGTAAGAGGGTGTGGGCAGCATGTTAGGTGCAGGTTGGAGCTAAACATGACAAGAAAATTGATCTCTAGAAGGAGGGTTATAATAAGTTACATTTATATTGTGCCTTTCACAAACCCAAGGTCGCTTTACAGAGCAAGGGAAAAAAAAACATACAAATCCATGTTACATAGTCAAGGTGGAAGGGAAATATTCATTGAAAAGAAAGGTCTTCAGATTGCGTTTGAATGATGAGATAGAGCAGCAGTCATGGAGGGTTGGCGGAAGAGAGTTCCAAAGAGTGGAGAGTCTAGTGCGTGGAACAAGAAGAATATTAGTGCCAAAAGATCAGAGAGAGTGAGAGGGAGCGTAAGAAGTGAGGAGTTGAGTAAGGTAGGGAGGAGCAATGATGTGGAGAGCTTTAAAGGTGAGAAGTAAAACTTTAAACTTAATTCGAGCCTGAATTGGTAGCCAGTGTAACTGAGGATAAGGGTGATGTGGGCAGAGCATTTACTGGCAGCAGAGCTTTTGTATGTACCACTGATGAACAGGGTGTCAACAAAACAGGTTTTTGATCCAACAATCAGGAAAACACCATATTGTCTCAGTCTTCAAAAGGTTGATCCTTTGAGCACCTACTTGTTTAGTCTCATTTATCACTTGAAGGTAGGATGAAACCCCATTCTGGGACACATTATGGTCTAACATTCCTTATGAAATTGAATATAATAACAAATAATTTTACTTCTGTAACAGGTTCTGCTCTTCTAGAAGGATTACACTCTATGTTGGAGCATTGCTTTCAGAATTTGATTGCATTCAGCCACAAGAGCATTAGGGGGCGCTGTCCCACCATTCAGACTGTCCCAAACGGTCTTTTCGATATTGTCTTAACAACACGGAACATGACTGAACATGAATGCGTCTGTAAAATGCCTCCAGAAACCCAATCAGTATTGATCCTACATGGAGGAATAGTCGGTTTGATCTGTTTGCGAGCATTCAGAGTCATACAACACTTCAGACTCTGTCTGAAAAGTCTGAAAAGAGTTTACTAATATATCAGTCAGTTTCAAGGTGTTTATTATTCATTTTGATCTTACTATTGCAAGTAATTGGATTGTGTTCACCTATTTGCTATCCATTAACCACCCTCTAAATGCCCTTCAAAATCTGAATTCTCCCTTAACTGGGGTCAGGTACTGATCTTGGGTGATTTATTCTAGATCATAAATGCTACTTCAGCTCATCAAGATACTGCTGAATGGAACTTCTTCACACCAGTGCTGCAAAGCCCAGTAGTGGAGAGCTTCAAACTGTTAGGCTCATGTGTGAGTGACTGATTTGCTCTATTCTTTTCCATTCTTTCTAGCATTTTCAATTCTTTTCTATGGAGACACACGAGTGCGTGACTGAACTCCTGTGTAAGCAATCAGTGCACCATAAAGAAATTGAATTCATGAATAAAAGGGATGTCTGGATACATTCGAGCATTTAGAGTACAATGTCTAATATAGTGTGAATTTGTTTTCAGTTCTATGGCACTAGTTGATTGTTCATTATTTGCCAGGGCTTCAACATATTCTCTCCAGAGTGTGTTAATAGCAATCTCTGCTTATTTTCTATTCTATTGATATAAAAACTAGTTTGAACAGCTAAAAACACAAGTTAAGGTGTATGCCTGTGTAGTATTCTTGCAGCTGTTTATAATGCTTGTATACATCAGTCAGTATTTTAGCGCCATCTGTTTGCACTGGGCATGTGTGGAGAGTATGGCTCCCTATAGAATTTCACAAAAGCATAGTATTCTTGCAACAGTTCCCCATACACACATACACACAATGTTGATTGCGATTGTTTTTCTAAAGTACCACTTGGTTCTTGCTTTCACTGCATTTGATGACCCAATTCGATGTGTTTCAGATACACTGGCTCTACTTTAATATGCTATTAAACCCATTGGCTGAGTAAAACTCTGGAAGGGTCATAAAGGGGTTTTTCTCTTGGTTCACTAACTCTAATTCTTCATCAGAAAGCTCAGCCCAGATGTGAAGTAGATTATGCTCTCTCTCAGCCTCCAGCACCCCTGACCACATACACTTTCCTGTTCTCTCTCTCTCTCTCTCTCTCTCTCTCTCTCTCTCTCTCTCTCTCTCTCTCTCTCTCTCTCTGTGTCTTTCTCTCGCCCTCTTTCTTTCTCAGCTGCAAAAGAAAGAAATCTTTGAGTTGCTGCTCCGTTTTAAAACACTCCCTCCCCTTCCAGTAGTTAGCAGACAGAGGCACAGACTTTTCCCTAGCCAACACTACACACTCTCCTGCTGGAGCAAGGGCTAAGGAGTTGGACTGACTTCTCAGCTTCTGAATGGTAACCTGAGGATCTGAGCTTGTAAAAAAAATCAGGACGTTTTAAACTTAGAGGCTGAAGGATTTGGGTGAGTTCTGTCAAACTTTTGTGCTTGTTTTGGCCAGTGGGTCTCTTTGGTCTTTGGAAGACTGTGTTTAGTGGAATGGGAGAAATGATTGAAAACATAACGACTGAGCCAATATATATGCGTGTTATCAGACATCATGCATCCGATTAGTCCTTATTCCTCAAAACATTTTACTATAATTCAAACATATATATGTATATATAACAAAAGTTGCTTAACTTTAAAAACGGTGTATTTTTAACCATCTTGTACATTTGAGCCAAATTTGAAAATGAAAATGTATTCATTGCTTATTTGTCATCTACAGTCAGTCTGACAACTAGCTTCACAACCAGCCTCAGTTGTTTTCAGCATGTCACCACCTTTTAGTCATGGACCAAATCCCTTAGGTTACATAGCCAGAGGTTGAGTTGCTACAACTACAAGTTGTGAGACATTGCCTCACCAGCAGAGGCCTGCACACCAAAACGGCTCACTGGAGAAAAACACCAAAATTATAATGGCTTCCACTGGGAAAGATGTTTGTGTGCTCTGCTCTCAGCAAGGGAAAAGAAAAGGCACTTTTTGCTTTTTTGCCATGTACAAAGCAGGAGAGATCCACTGAATGACTGTCAAATAATGACTGCAATCTTCCATGCAGCTCCTCTTTTCTTGACCGTTCTAATCAGTTGTATTGTAAAAGAACATGCGGCACAATCCTCTTTTTAATAGATGAGGTTATGGTTGGTTTGAATAAATGTTTGATCCTCTACTGGTTTGGATTTAATTACATTAAATGGCACACCGTGTTCGTTAGACATCACAAAACAGTATAACTGAGGAAACTGAAAGGTCAGAAACATTGGCTTTGCTTCTCCGCCTGAAGTTTAATTGGCTAAATGGCCTAATTATTTCCCTCTATTGTAAAACATTATGAGCTCCGTCCTGGCAAACCCATCTATGATGTAGTTCTGCGACAGGACGACTAATGAAATCAAGACATTGTGACCATTGTTTGTTTCAAAATGCTGATCAGCTCTATTCTGAGTGGTCTGTATGTATTACATATTTCGCAAAAAGTGGGTTTGGAAGACCAAGCACTGTATGTTTTTGATGTGTAACCATTTGATCAAGTCCAAAAAGGAAACACGTCCAAACACTGAAAATAACTCTGTCTTCCTTCTTTTGCACTCCATAGTGTAAACGTTAAACACTGAGTTTACTTACAAAAGGGGAGGGGGGCCTCTCTCTTTTTTTTTTTTTTAAAGTAAATTAACAATTAGATTGTTATGTTAGGTCTGTCATTTATTAAGGAAAGTAGTACATATTTAGGAGTTAATAGAGCTGTTTACTGATTAAGTAAGACACAGTGCCTGTAATTAAAGCTGCCACCATTGCATTTCGATGCACTTCTCGTGACTCTGTCTGTTGATTTCTCATCAAGATGCTCAAGAAAGTTTCCAGTTTGTTGGAAGAAAAAAAAAACATTGATTAGTTTCCACAAAACTCTTCATTATTTAGCTCGGATTAAATGGGAAATAAATTACTGCTCTCATCTATGCAATCAGAAAAGAAGCTCATTACATGCTGAGGCAGTCTATTGGCCCTCCGATATCATCTGTCTACCACAGCGCAAGCATCAATCAACAAGCATTGGGCAACAAATTGCCCCGGCAGCGGGAGGGGTGAGTGGCACGTAGGGGAAGTTCAAAGGTTTGTGTTTACTACAGCTTCCTCCTCTGCCTCCATAACCCAGCTGAGGTTATTTGTTCCAATAACCAGAAACAGATGATGGGCAGAGCAGGCAACAGTCATTTTTTTATGTGTACTAGCCTGGGTCAAGGCCTTGAAACCGAACACTGCTTCATACCGTGCAGGGGGCCCACTGCACAAAACAAAATCCTCTGCATGAAATGTAGTCAGTCAAGACACGTTAGGTGTTTGTTTGCTTCTACAAATGTAAATTGAAGTTATGGGGCTAATCTAACTAGCATGTAACGCAGGCTAAACCTCACCACTTAGCATCATACAAACTGCACAATAGCCACAAGTAAGTAATTTCACACTGGTTTGCTTCTTAAATTTGTACATTTCTGTGCATATAGAAATTTACAAAACAATCTCACATAGCAAATTGTTACAGCCAGAATCTCATATTTTGTTTTTTACAACAGAACCACATATGGTCAAAAACTGCATAAGAAATACTATAAAGACAATCACAAAACCATGGTTTGAAGAAGATGCATTGATTTAGGCCTGTAGATTGCATGATGCTAACTGTGGACAATGAGCTTCCATTCATACAAAGCTACATGGCAAACTTGAAAAACTTCAGACACCAGATTTTGACTACATTTGGAGTAAAACTGTATGTGTTCGATTAACTATTGCTTTAAACAAGCTCTAGCATTATGAGGATATAGGCAAAAAACAAACGAAATGTTCCTGCAGTCACAAGTGGGGAAACTGAACAGGCAGCAATTTTTCCTCAAACAGCCAGCTGACTTTCCCACAAAACCCAAAAAAATGCATCAGTGGTGGGAAAGAGCTGCTGAGCACTCACAGACAGCTATTGCATTTCAGACAGGCTCCTGTATACAGATGAGTAGAGAGGTGTTTTGGAGCAGACAATGGAGCAGTGCGTGAAGTAAAAGGATACAGGAGATAAGATGTCTGTGAGGAGCGGCCTAATAAGGTGATACTGTCATTCTGTGTAGCTCTATACTGAATCAGTAACACACTGTGATTGGATGCGCTATAAATCAGCACAAGGCACATTTGCTTTGTAAATCAAACATAAATGTCAAGAGATTAATCACAGTTGGCATATGTAGTTATACATACTGTGGCATCTTACACAAACTGACATATGATCATCAAATGTTGAAAGATAATCCTTCTGGCGTCAGCAGCTTAATGTCAGCACAGAAAAAGAAAAGAACAGAAAAATCAGAGCAGGGCTTTGTGGACAGGATTGTTAGGAGCCTTCAGCAGTCATCCTTAAATCCAGGTTATTCTGCCCCCAGTTCCCCTTGCAATACCAAGGAAATTGACATCAGATCAGTGAGAGTTATCTGGAAGGCGTCCTATTTTTCTAAAAAGTCAATTCATCCATTCATCCACAGCTTTCCTTGTATGGCACCTCCGGACCTTCACATATACAAATTCTCATCACACATACCAGCGGCAAGCCTCCCACCACGTGTTCCAGAGAACCAGAGAAACCCCAGAGAAATGCTTATATGATTACGCTTATATGAACCAAGCATTTTTAAAAGCTTCTTTCGCTCTCTCTCTCTAGCACCCTCTCTCTCACACACACACACACACACACACACACACACACACACACACACACACACACACATATATATGTATATATACACTACTGGTACACACTGCTGCATACACAGCTATATATACTGCTTTAATTGAAGTTCAGGCTGTTCTGCAGAAAGTTCTTCTGTCCAGTTCATCCTAAAGCAGCTAGATAGGGTTTAAGTCTGGAGACTTCTTGCCACTCCATGTTTTCCAGCTTGCCAGCTTGTTCATTTTTCTAAGGTAGTCCTGGCAGAGCTTGGACTGATGTTTTGGGTCACTATCTTGCTGTGGAACAAAGCCGACCAACTAGGCACATATTAGAGGAACTGCATGGCGCTACAGAATTATTTCCCTCTTCTGGGTAACCTTACCATTTTTAAACCTCTCGCAGCTCATCACTGTCCTTTGTACCATTTCATGCTATTCATTGGACTGTTTGAATTTCAATTAAAAAAAAGGGGTGAAACACAGGGGTGTTCTAAACGTTTGATGAATGTATGTATATATATATATATATATATATATATATATATATGGTGCATTTTCTGCTTATAGAAATTATAATTTTTGTGAAATTTACTTTCTCTGACTTGCTTTGTAATGAGCAGGAATTACACTAGTTGGGGGCTGACAACACTTTGACAGTCGTTATGGTTGATGGAATGACTGAGAGCAGTAATTGCTGCTGTAAATGTGATGGGATGCTTTTCGTAGAATAGCTGGTAACTGTGGTAGGGACAGTGGTGCTACTGGACCAATTTGATTTTGTGTCTTTAATTACATTCATATGGTGCTTTTGACAAGCTTACAGCTTGGATGTTGTCATTCAGGGCAAATTTAGAATCCGAATGGTCCTGTGGAGCTTCGGGCCAGACGTAATTTGTAAAGGGTCTGTGTTTATTCCTTCTGTCTCAGATGAGGTCAGGTCTTGGCAAAGACACTTATTCTGAGAAGCTGCTGGCCAGCTTTGATAAGCTTGAAAAGGTCCTTGCATCTCTCATCTCATGGGGAGTCATTCATCACTCGCTCACAGGTTAGAAAGGTCACTCACAGTGAACCTATTCTCTTTCCTAGGCCAACATGAGACAGCACTGGACTTTGGGTACATTGCTTTTCACAGCCTCACTGATATCAAGCCACTGTCAGAGCGGCGAGGAGGGGGACTTGGGATCAGGCAGCATGCCAGAGGTCATGTTTACCAATGCGTCCGCTTCTATTCCACAAGCATTTGGGGATGATCCGGCAAGGCCTGCAAGCACAGACTGGTCCGAGCCACTTTTTCAGGCCATGCCAGAGGTCGAAGCAGATGACTGTTCTGTCCACTTCAACACCAACCAAGCCACGTTCAGGCGATTACGCGTGGTCAGGGACGAGGTGGATTATCTGAGGGCACTCCAGCATGGGAACCAGGCTGTGGTGGAGAATCTGGTCCAGTTTGTCGGAGCAGAGTTAGGGAACCAACGCTATCAGGAAATCATCCAAGAGAACATCGCTGGAATTAGAGAGGATCACGCCAGCAGTGAGGGAGTGGTGAAGAAAGCAGCTGAAGAGCTGGAGAACCAGCTTGAAGGAGACATCCTACAGGTCCTGAATAGACTTCAGAAGTAAGTAGATTGGTGATGAACTATTTCTTAAGAAAAATGTTTCTGGTGAGAGAAAAAGCCAGGTTTGCATGGAAATAAAGAGCTGTGTTTAGTTTACATAGCTGCTCTGTTTAGATCTGTTCAATGAACGGACCAGGACTGAAAAGACTCAAAAAGAAAGATTCATTCTCTTTTATTTAGGCACGGCTTTAAAAAGCCATACCATACCCTCTAAAGAGGATTCATATGCAACTTTAAGATGTTTCTCACACAGATCCTTTACAGCAGGTTTACCCTAAATAACTATTAAGAATTTGGACTCTTTAATGAGACTGCTGCAAGTTTGGCACATTTATATTTGAGAGTGTAGTGCCAGCAAATATTATGTGACAAATATTAATAGTAAGTTTTCATTTCTATTCCTATTAATACATGAATGGAAAATACAAAGTCAGCAGCAGAAAGCACCAAACCAACCACTGTAAACTGTGTTTGGTCTCTGGGTTTTCCATCATCAGCATGGACAGTAGGAAGGAATGTGGATTCCTGCCCCTTGCAGGCCCCTGAATTGAGGGCTGTTTAGAGTCGGGTTGGGTCCCCTCTGCCCAACTTCCCCTCCCTTGTCTTTCGTTTTCCCTCACTCTGATTCTGCCCCTTTACTTTGTGTTTCAGAATCCAAGAAGAGTCTCTTGCCTTTGAAAGGATGCTGAAAGCCACAGCAGACATTGCCAGCCGGCTGGAGATTTCCTCGCAGACCCTGAACTTGGCGCTAACAGAGCAGCTCAGAAAGAGCATGAGTGCTCCCAACTAAAAGCACACAGTGGGAGGAATTACAGTTCAAAGGAAAGAAGCATCATAACTGCATTGATTAACTATAGTCATATATGCTCTTATAAGTAAAGGTCCCAAAAAGGGTTCTTAAGGAGCAAGATCATAAAAGAACCATTTTTGTTTCTTGAAGAACTTTTCAAGGAACCCTTAAAATGTGTAAAGATGTTCTTATCTCCAGAGTAAAAGCTCTGTAACATTGGAAAGTGCTTTCAAACCAAGCACACTTAGACTTTATTTTCAAGAGTCTTTTTGATTTTAGACTAAGTACGGGACAAAGACACTTTTGTTTGTTATTTACTCAGCAATATTTAAATGCTGCATATATTTCATATCAAGTTCCAGCTTTGTTCCAGTTTGACATTTGTGAATTCTAATGGATCTCTGTTTGAAAAACTATTGGCAGAGAAGTGACACCTAGCACATTTACTCTCCAATTTCAAGCAGATAGCCTTGTGTTATGGTCTGGCTGTCTCGGTGCTCGGGGTGCAGATGGAGAGCAGACAGCTAGGGCCCCTCACTCGTCACGGACACATACATGTGGGGGGAAGAGGGAAACGACCTTGAAGTCATAGAAAAATAAACGGAGCCTCATCTGGAGGCTGAAGCTGTAAGGATGTTCGTCATTACCGAGTTTACATTGTTTAATTCCTCCTTATTAATCATAACAGAGTTATAGTGGAACAATGTGCAAAGTGTGAGTTATGCAGTCCAGCTGGGAATGAGCCTTTTTGTGCATGTCTTTATAAGCATGTCCTGCGGGGCAAGCTCATTCCACTGTGCTTTTGTACATATGATTAAAGTACTAATTTAATCAGACCAGTGTCTTTAAACGGTTTTCAAAGAAACTGCAAATAGAACTCAATAACCTCAATACCCCAGTAGGCATTTCTACGTAAAATAATAACAATAATAATAATACTAATATTAATTTTTACTGTGATTTGCACCTTACAGCATGTCCCATTGAGACCAGGTATGATGCAAAGTCACTACAGTGACATTATTATTATTATTATTATTATTATTATTATTATTATTATTATTATTATTATTATTATTATTATTATTATTATTATAATTAAAATTGTTATTATTATTATTATTATTATTATTTTATATTAAGTGTGAAAATTATAGTTTCTTCTGTGACTTTGCACCTTACCTTACAGCAAAGTGCATTCCAATAGATCATGTAACTTCAGCACACTCTGAAAGTAGCCTTTAACACATAAAATGGCAAGATGAAGAAGATACATTATACATTTTTAGTTGAAACGTTTAGTCTTTTTTGCAAATATTAGTGCCAATATTAGTTCAGCCGGCCTACCCTCTGGCGGTTAAGTAGCGTAATAGCAACTCAAGAAGAACCCAAAAGGCATCATACATAACTTTAAATTATTCACTTTTCAGAATTGCCCCCCTTCCCGCCCAAAAAAGCAAAAAAAAAACCCACAAAAACATAAACTAAGACAAATAAGCTTTTACGAGACAAAATATAACACTGCAAGGAATAGTTACTGAATCCTTTTTTGCATTATTTTTGTCAACATTCCTACTCGGCAACCCTCCCCCCCTTTTTTTTAAAAAAAATCTAATTAAATGATTTATCATTAGCTTTGGAAATTCCGTCCAGTGGCAGCTGGGGATCTCCTTTGGCCCCGAACTCGAACCGAAGCCACTCCTCCTTTCCCTGACCTCACGCCGGGTGGGCAGATGGAAGAGACGGGATGCTGAGAGACACGAGCACTTAGTCCTGAAAACATGCCCGGGAACACCTGGGCACCTTCAGGGTTAACACTTGAGCTGTAATGAAGTGAGTCAGCTGGCTGAGTGGGAGAGACTCTTGGAAAGTCTTCCAGCGAACAGGTGCTCAGAATCTTCGGTGCGTCTTTACGCACACATCCCGGAGAGAGGGGCATGCGAGGACTTTCGCCACGCACGACCACCACTGGAGCGTGCAGGCTCGGGATGCCCACGTGCTTTTAAAAATAGTAATAAAAAGATAATAATAACAAGCATTAGGCACTGGATATGATCAGACCGTGTTGGGCTGCTCAGAGCTGCACGATGCACGTTAAACCAGTAAGGCGCGTGCAGGGCTGAGGATGAAGCAGGACCACTGATCTGAAGCGGGATGGAGCACGCGGCGACAGGGAAGAGCCCACTGAGGAGCTCTCTCCTCTTCATCATCCTCTGGAGGAGCGGTAGGTCCCTTACGTTCTGCTGTTCTCACTTTGATTGTCTGACCAACACCAACAGAGCAGTTTCTTTAGTTGCCTTCAGTTTATGTGTTTCTTTGGTTGCGTTCAGTTTATATATACAGGACAGACTGCAGCGTGTTTTAAACTACTAATTTTTCTCCCTCAGATCCGTTTTATTTGAATAAGCCTTTTCCCCATTTACACACTCATTCAGATTGATAATATATTTAATGTAATTATTTTCAAAAGATTTCATAGAGACATAATAAACAGAAATGAAATTTAAAAAACAAAATTTCTGTTTAGAATGATTTGATTAGGAACTTTGTTACATCTGGCCAGTCTGCTATTTGGCTTGGGGGGGGGGGGGGGCTAAAAGAGAATGTGTGTGTGTGTATGTATTTGTTTGTGTGTGTGTGTGTGTGAGAAA
>JBBPDB010000153.1:8523819-8539173 GCA_037974465.1 Brachypetersius altus | reverse complement strand
AAAAGAGAGAAAAAGTGTGTGTGTGTGTGTGTGTGTGTGAGAGAGAGAGAGAGAGAGAGAGAGAGAGAGAGAGACAGATAGAGAGAGAGAGAGTAGTGAAATCTACAGGTCTTTAACTATGATTTACACGCCACAGAAATGAGGATTCAGACAATATAGGACAGCATAAACTTGTTAAGTGGTCATAAGGGACAGAAAAAGGTGGTTGCATAGGAGTGTATTAGGTCTTCATTTAGGACACTGTATTATCCAAGGTGGTACACATGGCAGTGTGTTAGGCTGTCGTAGTATGGTTATATAGGCCATTATATTAGGTAGAGATATGGGGCAGTATATCAGATGGTCATACATAAGGGGAGATTATCACATAAATGGGAAAGTGTAGTATATGGTCAAATGGAACTGAAATGGGGCAGATTGTTGTAGAGGTGTCTTGAAACTAGAATAAACAAGACTTTTCTTAAAGTGTCCCCATTACTTGATGGCCCATGGAACCTGAATTTATCCTAGAGGAGACTGACTATGACTATTTCAATAACGCCCTACTTTCACTGAAATAACTTGTTCATGTGTTGCCTGGTGAAGAGCTCTGCCTTAGCTGTGGAGGTGAGAAAGAATTTGGGGTGCTGTCATGTTTCAGGTGTTATGGGATTTGGGGCTTTGATGGTGCCAGTAGGGAAACTCTAGAAGTCCCTGTAGATGACCTGCAGGGCAGTGAAAGGCTGGGGATATGCAAAAGAAAAAGTCCTCATTCCTAATAAAGACCTTACTTTTTTACCAGTCTTCATGCATATTACATATAGGAAAAGTAGCACAAGCTCAAATCAGAAGAAGTTGGGATGGTATGGAAAATGCAAATTAAAAACACAGTTATTTTTATATTTACTTTCAGTTTTTTATTGTCGACAGTAAGAATCCAAGATTCATGTTTTGTGTGGTCAACTGCATTTCATTTGTTAATACGCATCCATTCCTGCCTCCAAAAACGTTGGGATGGTAAAGCATTTACATAAACGCAAACACTTAAAAGAGAATACAAAGCGATAGAGCTTTTCAGGTGTATTCGGTCCCATTATTCCTTCAAACAGTTGTGCAGCATTACGAAGTTGTTGCTGTTGCATTTTTCATTGGAAAATTCTTCACATGTTCGTTACTAGGGACAGGTCGGGACAGGAGGCAGGCCAGTACCTGCACCCTTCTTCTGCAGTCATGCCTTTGTAATGTGTGCAGAATGTGATTTAGCATTGTCTCATTGAAAAATGCATATATGCTGTCTTGAGAGCATGTGTTGCTCTAAAATCTCAGTGTCCTTTTCAGGATTAATGCTGCCAACACAGAAGTTTAAATGGTCTTTGCCAAGAGCAAAACTTGACAGACACTTTTGGACTTGTTGCTGATAACAGTCCGGGTCACCCTTTTTTGTCTTTGGTCCGGCGCACACAGCGTCCATTTCTTCCAACAAAGATCTGGAATACTCAAGTCGAGTAGATTTTATTGTCATTTCTACCATATACACAGTACATAGTAAGAATGAAACAACGTCCCTCCAGGACCATGGTGCAACACAAGAGCAGAACAGTACAGAACAACTGAACCACTAAACGAGAGAGGACAGGACAAGACAACGTGTAGTACTGATTCATCTAATCACGGCACACGTTTCAAATGTGTGGTGGTCCATCCCAGATGCCTTCTGGACATGGTTAACGAAAGGCTTCTTTTTCACAATAAAGTTTTAAGTGGTATTTGTGAATGTAACTGGATATTGTAGTGCTTGACAAAGGTTTGACAAAGTAGTTCCTTGCCCATGTGGTCATTTCAGTTACTGATCAATCATGTTTCTTGAGGCAGTGCTGTCTGAGGGATCGTAGATCACAGGTGTTCAGCTTAGGCATGCACCCTACACTTGCTGAAATTCCTCCAGATATTATTCACTGTACAAGGAGAAACATTGATTTAATTTCTCATACATTTGTTGACAGCCTGGGGATCCTGTGCACATCGTTGCTCCCCAAAGACACACATACTGCTTTTGTACCAGATCATAATTACAATCACCTGTTGACATCACATAAATATTTACATCTTTTTACCTCATTACTAGCCCTAAATTGATCTTGTCTCAACATTTTTCAAACGTGTTACAGGCCTAAAATGCAGGGATGGCTCTATATCAACAAATGAAATTAAATTGATTATGCAAAACATGAAATCTCTTGGGTTCATGCTATCTGCAATGAAAAAAAAAATCAAAGTAAACTTAATTAGCATTTTCCATGCTGTCCCAACCTTTTCTTATTTTGGGCTTGTACATGAATCAGCTCTGTTATCAAAATGCAATGTCGGGGGTCAAGAGCCAAAGGCGTGTAGGCCCAAATAATTTGGGTTAGATTTTATGCTGTGCAATTCAGGGTTACATTTTATGCTGTGCGAGTGTTTTCAGATGTAACTTTTGAACCGAATGCTCAGGTTTAAAAAATAAGTTAACACTGGATCCCATGCACTTTTTCACTACTGCTCAAAGAAACTTGGCCCAGTCTTTACCAAATTTGGCACCGCTGATGTTCAAACCCAACAAAACAAAAAGGATCAGATTAATGTTTGGTTTTCACAACAATGCGTCCATCATGGCCAATTAAAAACAGGTAAGGTCATAAATCAGCTACGATCTGATGTGTCAGTACCGGATTGAACCACATTCTGCCTTATTTGAACACTATGGGATGCAGCAATAAGCTCTGAGGTATGTTTGAGGTATGCACATATCTAGCAATACTGTGTGAAATCCCAAGGTTGAGGAATGGCAACTTGTCACATCAACTGAATTGATCCCATCGCCATGTTGGGTTGTTAAAAATGTTTCACAGGCCACAAATCATCACCAGACTTTGCAGATATTATCTAACAAAACATTTCAGTATGATTTTTGATATATAAAGCTAACAAGCAAAAACTGTTGTGAAATCTAAGCAAAACATCATGAATGGACACAAATCGCTATATGCCTGCCTACAACCACACAATAAATGAAGAAATAACTTCAAAGGAGAAGTTTAATCTAATGTATTTCACTGCATTGGCACTTTCACCCACAAAAATCTCTTACACAACAGTGACTTGAATAAATCAAATGATAGCTATTGAAATAAGTATTGCTTCATGAAAAGTTTGCATTAGTGGAGCAACTGAAAAGTTATTTCTGGCCCCCTCGTTGTATTGTGTTTGATGTATTATTATTTCCCATAGTGCTGTAAAACTGGCTTTATTAATGATGCACTGCTATTAAGCCAGTGGTTGATTTAATGTGCAGTAACAGAATGGTCATCAAATATCTGGTCGGTGCCCAAGGTGTACAGTGTCGGAGCCAAGTAATCACCCCAGCCCTCCAGAGTCCCTCCTGCCATGCCAGGGCCCAGGTGGTCAGGCCTCACACATCCTGCAGGCAGCCACGGTCCACGGAGCTCAAAGCTAATGTCTGTGTGCTGGTAGCCAGACGCTCTGCCCCGAAGAGCTTCTTTCTAAATTATGGCAGCCCCACAGGCAGGGTAGATGTGGCAGGTGTGCAGGTAACCTACTTCAGAATTACACACTAACCCCACCCCACCACTTCAAGAGAATAGTACACTTGTTTTACAATTATTTAAAATCTGCTGTTGATTAATTTCATAGCTTTAGCTGTCGGAACAAAATGCCAAAATATAACAGAAGAAGAAAAGTTTTTTTTATTCTGGCAGCACAAAATAGCATTGTATATGATTTATGATTCCATACTTAAAAAGGTTAGGTTTCTCACATAATTACATTTGATTAGTTACATTTAATTATGTTAATTATGTTAATTACTTACATGTTTGATTTGTATTACAACAAAAAAGAAAAAAAATGCAAGCCCTAGTTTCCAATAAAAGTAAGGTATTGATTGAAAGCTATGCATGAGAAATCAAATGCATGAGGATGTGCAAATGGAATCAGCCAATATATTTTGATCGGCTCCAAGCACACTTGAAATTGACTTGTATTCATGAACACGCTTTGATGTTGGCCGATTTTGCAGTTTCATGAAACAAATGACAAGAAATTTAGTTTTATTTGTAAAAAATGCTGCCCTTTGTGCAATAGACTTCACTTCCAGTGAAGCGTAATGCTTCAGCACACCAAGACATTTTGGACAACACCAGCCTTCCAACTTTGTTGACACAGTTTAGGGAAGAACATTTTGTATTCCAGCATGACTAGACTCCAGTGCACAGGTTCATAAAGACATGGTTGGATTAGTTTAGTGTGTAAAAATTTGACTGGCCCACACAGAGCCCTGACCTCAACCCCATCCAATACCTTTGGGATGAACTTGCGAGACAGACCTTCTCGTCCAACCTCAGTACCTGATCTAACGAAAGCTCTACAGACTGGACATTTCTTGTGGAAAGCCTTCCAAGAAGAGTGGAAGCTGTTATACCCACAAAGGGGAGACCAACTCCATATTAAAGTCTATGAATTTGAATGCACTGTCATTAAAGTCCCTGTTGGTGTGATTGTCAGGCGTCCCAATACTTTTGTCCTTACAGTGTAAATGTCTGGGCAATCCCATCATGCTACACCAGTCCTGGAGGAGACTCTAAGTGTTCACTTATGTCAGGAACATCATCCAGTTGTAGGTTGTTCTTTAATGGATATGTATTCCTAGGGCAAGTATATTTCTTTAAAATTTTCTGTTAAATGTGTTCATCTGGGCTAAAAATCAGACCGAAAATTACCATTAGGCTGTAAAGAAATTGAAGTCAGCCATAAAAATAACCATAATCGGCACAGAAGAGCCATTTAAAGATATAAACAGCATGGCAGCCTCCGGTGTGTGTTTTGTGTTAATGGTTTTGAATATGGCTGGACTGTGTCCTCTGCATTTGTTTCTACAGAAAGAAACAGAGGAGAAAAAAGTGGGACTGGAAACATTTGTGGACAGCTAGCTGTCCAGCTTAGGGCAATGAGGTGTTTAATTGTGAATGATTAGAGTAATCCCCAAACACAGAGGTTCTCAGGAATCCTGCATGTTGCATATATTTAATATGCAAATATTCCAGATATGGAGCATGTCCTAGGCATCTCTTAATGGACTCTTGCTCCCATAAATTAAATTAGCTATTCCACTCGTGCTTAGTGACAGTTTATAATCCCCAGGAGGAAATGATAAATCCAAATCCCACTTTTTTCATATGCCAAGAGGGTGAATTCCTTAAGCTCATTCCAACAAGTGAAATATCACCCTGCTGATACTGGGCTCAGTCCTCCACATAAAAACCCATGCAAGAGTGTCACATACTTTATCGTGCCTGAACATTACTGGCATTGCTTGCAGAGAAAATGAGTATCCCTTATCATTTAATTGAAGGATGAGGTGAGTGTGACAAAAAATGAGCATATAGCATAAAACTGGTAAAGCTGATGTGGAAATGAAGCCGGCTTCATGTCGCTCTGCGGGATGCAAAGGCTCCACATCCAACCAGCGGTGTCTGCAGTATCAGTGATACATGTTTGTACACAATGGTCACACAGCAGGTGTACATAGCATGCAATAATGTATACTTTAAATTCTTATTCCAGATGAAATATAGGTTATTTGGCTTCATGGGCAAACCTGAACCTTTTTAACATCCAGACAAAATCTTCTATCCCATAGTTTGAAAATGCTAGTTGTCCTTTGCATTATGTGAACATTTGACAAATGTTTACATTGTATGAACATATTAAAATGGTCCAGAATTACTAGTTACATTAAGAAAGACTTGTTCTGTCAGTTTTAAGGTAAAATGTGTCTCAGGATAACCTTTCTTGCACCCCCAGTGTCCTGTTATGAGAAGACTCATTCACATGCGGAGGACGAACTCTTCAAAAAGCTTTTCATTGGCTACAACAAGTGGTCCCGGCCCGTGCCAAACACCTCGGATGTCGTCATCGTCAAGTTCGGCTTGTCCATCGCCCAGCTCATTGATGTGGTAACTATCGTAGCATACAAATGACCACTGAGGTTCTTGTAGAATTCACATGGTAAAGTTATCCCAAGTAGGACAGCAGCTTCAAAATAAAAGTGATGCTGTAGCAAAATCAGACTCTGTTGTAGACGGTGCAGGGTTGGAAATAAAGCAAAAATATATCATGATGCTCAAAGACATTTTCATGATGCAACATGCGTCAATATTTTCAGTTCCAGACGTGTGTACCAGCAAAACAGCAGGGAATAAAACAGAAGCAAAAAATACAGAATGCTTTTTTTCGAAAAAAAATGAATCAAATGCATGATTTTGTGACATCCATTCTTACTAAGCAGTTTGTGCATTTGCACTGGTTGCTATTTACAGGCTCTCAAAAAATAGGTTTTGATAACATGTGCACATTGTGAATAGTAATAACATACATTGGATCCAAGCTCATTAATAAGATACAGTATTATGCACAAGCATTGGTGCATATTGTAAAACTGCATGTTTTGTTGAGTTTTCTTTGTTAAAAATTAGTACACATCCACCATAGCAATGACTCCCAGCCTGAGACAACAGGAAAAAAGCCCTGTTCTCACCTGGCATTAACAGGGGTCTGGATGTTCTGATCACAAGAGGACAGCTCTAAGTACAGGTTGGAACAGACCCGAGACTCACTGAGATCCAGTCACACACACATTTGGAGGTCCATATTGGTTTATTCTATTTTGATTTATTATTTTTCTTTCACTTTTCGCCAAATAAGTATTGCATTTGTAAATGCATGGCTGACCCCCAACAGCACAACTGGTCTGTTCAAATGTAAATGATACACAGGTTTATTTGCATTTAGAGCGGGGAAGTAGATATGATCACAAGTGGTCAGTCACTCGTGTGGAGACGCATTCTAATACAAAGTGTGAGCTGACGTTCTTAGAGCTGTCCACCGGTGATCAGATTACTCAAGACGTATCTTAATGCCAGGTGTCAACAGCGTCTAAGTGCAGTGCCACTTATCTACTGAGGTCAAAAAGTCTGAGAGCTACTGCTCTAAAGGCAGCGCACCTCTACACATTTTAATGCACTATAACTGTTTATTTACGGAATTTAACATATTGGAACTTTTGCATGTTTATTTCATTTTTATTTCATTATATTAAAGTGGAATATGTGGAAATTATGTGCTTAAAATTGATGGAAAATAAGCCACATTAATTTTTTTCCTTGGGTAGAACTCTAGGTTTCTCTAGGTTTGCCTCATGATTAAACTGTAAGACACTCTGGATAAGAACTTCTGTAGAATACATAGTGTGTTCTCTACAGAGGATGTGTTAACTTGTACAAAACTTAATGGGGCAAGATTCCAGGTGCATTTACAACGTCCCAAATTCTAAAAATGACAAATACTGTTTGAATGCTCACCTGAACACATCATTGATATTGACATTATTCCAACTTTTAAACCACAACATCTACAGACAGACTGCTCTCTGTTGTAAAGGTGTTGGTGTGGAACTATTGACTGAGATTTTTTTTTTTTTTTATTCTTAAGCTGTCTGCCTGAAACTTAACCATTAATGTGTTACTGCAGCGTAAAACATGCTGATCCTCTCGTATGTCATGCTGAGTTGTCAGACTGCTCCAGCGTGCAGAAGTCAGCTAACTAATGGTCAGATACTCCCTCTGAGGCTGCCTTTTTAATATCCTCACCAATACTTATTTCACACTCAGATTTCAGATTTTGAATGAATAATTTTGCTGCTGTCATATAATAGGTCTGGGCAACAAATTATATACTTATAATTTTTTTTTTGTGCTCAACCGCTTCACCTCAATCTAACAGGGATACTTGCTACCGAACATAGACGTTGTGGGGTTTGGGGTGGGGGGCCCGCATTGCTCTACGCCTCGGCTGTCATCCGGGAGGGAAAACGTGGAGTTTACTGTATTAGCGCTCTAAAAAGAGTCTATTTCTACCAGCTGTGACATGGATCTATGCTGATAGATTTATGCAAGCCAGCCTCTCATCTTATCTACTTAAAGTGCAATAAGACAAATACTTCATGGTTCTGAAAGTGTACACATAGCCTACCTATCTAAATTCAATCAAAAAGGATAAGTTGAAGGGGAAGAAATACTCACAGTACCTTTGAAGTCTCACTCTTCAGTGACACATTGAAAATTTTAATTTTATTAGGACAGTTACATTCACTTCCCCTAAAATACACCTTTAACCTGACAGACCTGATGAATCAGAGGTTCCTTGAAGACAATCCATCAAGGATATTACAGATAAGGGGCACTTTAAGTAGCTCTGACCCTCCTCTAACCAAAAACATTTTCTTGGAGCAAACCCAAAATGCTGGCTAGTACCCTCCCACCTACCTCTCTCCTCTTTTCTCCTCCTGCCCTCTGTAGGATGAGAAGAACCAGATGATGACAACGAACGTCTGGCTGAAGCAGGTGAACCCAGTATTATTATATAATTTATCAACTTGTCGAACAAATGTTGAAGGTAGAAGTAAGATTAGGATGCGAGGATGAGATTCTATTCATGATGTACCATAAATAAATACGAACACTCAAGAATGCATTTTGAGAAAAGGCCAGCATGTCCAGTCAGCTATTGAAACTCTTCCCAAACATCTTAGCTAACACAGATCAGGCTCTTCAGAAACGCTTTGTAAATACTGATGCAAGTTCAGGTCTTTTGTCTAAACATTTTGTTCTTTGAATTTTCATATGAAAATGGTGTTTAGACCAGGCTCTGGATAGTACTGTATGCCTTTCCTTATACACCCATGTGTATATAGAATACATCAGTGTTTAGACCAGGATGCAAAAAATAAAGAAGGTGTGACTACTGAGATATGCCCACACAACTTAGTAATCAAAAATACCTCAGATAGAAAACAATTAGTCATGGTACAAAAGCAGAAAATGTATTCAGTATTCAGATTCTGCAGGTTACTTTGGTACTCTGCAGATTGCTATGGAAATAAGTTACCAGAGCCACTTTTTACTTCAATCTTTTCAACAGACTGCATAGAAGTCATTTTACAGTGTGTTAGGTTGTGCCCTGCATTCCCCTGGATGCATACTGACAGCCTCAGCCTGTGTAAAATGATGATCACACAGTTTTTAGCAATGAGAGAGCGAACTGCAGTGGGTCAAATATCCATCCTGCTCAACAAGATCAAAGGGGGAATCTGCACAATGATGAGAACTACATGAATAACTTCTTGAATCTGCGTATCTAGGAGTGGAACGACTACAAACTGCGATGGAAGCCTTCTGACTATGACAATGTGACATCCATCAGGGTGCCATCTGAGCTCATTTGGGTCCCAGACATTGTGCTGTACAACAAGTGAGTACTACTAATAAACATACAGGCATTTCTTGTCAAGAAAAGCAGATCTGAGGTGATGGGTGGTAACTGCAAATGCCGCAAAGAGCATGAAAAACGCTGAGTTGGCTCACATGGCATTCCAGAGGTGAGGTGAGGTTATATTGTCACCAGTGTAATGCAATACCATATTTACCAACTCCCTCAGAAGCCTTTTGCAACATATCAAAAGATTACCACCTGCTGGTTTTTAGTGGTATTACAGCTTCAGTAGCAAGACTTCACTAGAACTTGGTACCACTTTTGCCACAAAAATTAAAAGGCATTATAAAAAAACAATATAAAGTGTCATTGCCTGTTGTTTCAAATCAGATTATAAAAATACACAAATCGTAAGTTGAGTTGTAGATGTTGTGACTTGTTTATGTAATTAGTATTAGGGATCTAATATGTTCTTTGAACTAAAGAATAATTTACATTTACATTGAGTTTGTTCTGTATTTGCAGGGTTGAGTTTACACTCTTGTGCTTGCTTTGATGTTAAATACTTGCAAAATCATGGCAAAAAGTGTTCTACGCTTTATTTGCAAATGAAGACTGTATGGACAATAACTTTGCATCAAATGAATGTTTTATCTCCACTTCTAAAACACATTAATTATGTATTGAAAAGTTGAAAAATATTCTCTTGTTTTAATGAGTGTGTTTCAATGAGATATGAGTGAAAGTAATTAATATAACATTGCGGCATGTTCCCCCTCTGTGATAACTTCAACTTGAAAGAGCTAAAACAGTCTGACTTACATTTTGTGTGTGTGTGTGTGTGTGTGTGTGTGTGTGTGTTTCCTTCTCAGTGCTGATGGAGAGTTCGCTGTGACTCACATGACCAAAGCTCACCTCTTCTATAACGGAAAAGTGCGCTGGGTTCCCCCGGCCATCTATAAGAGCTCTTGCAGCATCGATGTCACATTCTTCCCTTTCGACCAGCAGAACTGCAAGATGAAGTTCGGCTCATGGACGTACGACAAAGCCAAGATCGATCTGGAGCGACTGGAGACCACAGTGGACCTGAAGGACTACTGGGAGAGTGGCGAGTGGGCTATCATCAATGCTGTGGGCACCTACAACACCAAGAAATACGACTGCTGCCACGAGATCTACCCGGACATCACCTACTTCTTCATCATCCGCCGTCTTCCTCTCTTCTACACCATCAACCTCATCATTCCCTGCCTGCTGATCTCCTGCCTGACAGTGCTGGTCTTCTACTTGCCTTCAGACTGTGGTGAAAAGATCACACTGTGCATCTCTGTGCTCCTCTCACTGACTGTGTTCCTCCTGCTCATAACCGAGATCATCCCGTCGACCTCACTGGTCATCCCACTCATTGGTGAGTACTTGCTTTTCACTATGATCTTCGTCACGCTCTCCATCATCATCACCGTCTTTGTGCTGAATGTCCACCACCGCTCACCGGGCACCCATGAGATGCCCCGCTGGGTACATGCTGTCTTCCTGGAGCTCATCCCTCGCTGGCTCTTCATGCGAAGGCCAGCGCCTGACAGCCGCCGCAGACAAAGACTGCTGCTCCTACAGCAGGGCCAGAGGTCACGGGCGCATGGGGCAGCTTGCCTGAGCACCTCAGCCAGCTGGTTCAGGGAGGAGTCAAGGACCTGCTGCTATGAGGACTTGGAGCTTGGTACGCTTTCTTCTGCCTTTTCACTCTCCTTCCGCCCTCCTTCCCCCCGACCACCTGGCTCCACGCCTCCACTGCTGCAGAAGCACGGACCGCCATCCAGACAGGAGATGGGCATGACCTGTCTGCCAAACTCCAGGCATCCAGGAGCCAGAGTGAACCACAACAAGCGGCCCACCGAAGACAACCAGCGGTACCCTCTATCTCCCAGCGTCATGCAGGCGCTGGAAGGGGTTCACTACATAGCCGACCATTTGAGGGCAGAAGATGCAGATTTCAGTGTGAGTATGATAATCAGTGAGAGTGTATTTTAAATTCCAGTTAACCATTAGAACATGAGTGTAACAAATGAGAAATTGGTGTCATACAGCAAAACAACTTACATGGAAGTTCCCCACACGCAAATGCCCATAAAGACCAATATTCTTTTATTTTAGGCCTTTAAAAATAAATGGAAAAAAACACAAGGGCAAGTTTTTAGGAGAGCAAACACCATTTTTAGGATGTTTTGAACCATATTTATTTGTTGAAACCAAATTTTACATAAACATTCTTAGTTCTAAGAGGTAAATGTATGACTTAGCCTGGTGGAATACGTGTTTGTGTTTTTTTTAAGATAAATCAAGATAATTTGATCACAATTTGATCACATTTCCAACCTAAATTGGAAATACGGAAGGATTTTTTAAAATTAGCATGACTTATTTCAGTGTGAAACTACCTGTGGGCGAGACATAATTTGGTCAGGATTCGATTGTGTTATACAGAAAGTGGAGTTTCTAAAACAACAGTCAGACCTGCAGAATCCAGTGGATCATTGCTGACATCGATTTAGTCAAAAAGCTCAAAATGATAAACATCAGGTTTTACAGGCTGCTTATGTATTTTCGGTTGTTTCTGAAACATGGTTCTATTTGACTGAAAGCTGAAGTAACTGATACATGATTATTTAACAACCACTCTAAAACCCCAAAACAGTTAGAGCATAAGACCAGTGAGGCAGGAGACAGAGCTACAGCATAACTGCAATAGCTGAGTTCCATGTATATGCATTCAAATATAGCAAGTGTTTCTCTGCATAGATGGAGCTCCTTCGGCTTTTTTGAAAAGGAATGCATGATGGATCCTAATATAACTGCTTGACACAATGTCAAATTAAAGAAAGACTAAAATGTGAGATTAAATGTTTGTACTGTACCTTATACAGATTTGTACTGTATAAAGCTCATTCTATTGTCCTTTACTCTTTTACTTAAATGTGGAAAGAAAAAAACCCTAAAGGTCTGTGTCCAAATTTTTGATTGACACTTCACGTGTCTTATTCCATTTATGCCAGTCTGTATTTATCACCTTGCTTTGCTAAACGAACTACAATGTAGCTGTAAATGTTCAGTGTGTAAAATATTTGTATCATTTCGTAGCCTTTCCAGCCACTCACTTTGATCTCTTGACCCAGGTTAAAGAGGACTGGAAGTATGTTGCCATGGTGATCGACCGGATCTTCTTGTGGATGTTCATCATAGTGTGCCTGCTGGGCACCATCGGCCTGTTCCTCCCCCCCTGGCTGGCTGGCATGATTTAGAGCCTGGCCACTCTCACGTTAATAGACATGTACAGGCACTGTCGAAACACTAATCCGAACAAGCAGTGGGAATGCTACATGTAGAGGAATCATACGGAAACAAAGTGCTCCTTCAGCTGAAGATAAAATTCCTCAGAGTGAAGAGTGGCGGCCGCACAAATCCCCGGAGAGCAAAATTATCTCTGAATGTAAAACCTTGCAAGTATTTTAAGTGTTGTTGAATAAAAAGCGGCACCTTTAAAAAAACTGTAATCTCTCTTTCTAAGGGCTGATCAGGTTTTGATTCTGAGGGTGAGGGTGTGATCTGTTCTTTCATGATCTCAGAAAGCTGTGGTGTTTTAATCTGCGAAAGCAGGGGAAGTTTGACTTGGTTTTCATTCTTTTAATTTGTTGATCACATTATATTTTAAGCATAATATATCATTTTACCCAAATAAAAAAAACATAACATCATAGCACCAGCCTGTAGGTAATGCTATATTCAACGTTACCTCAATTTCTTTAGCATTAAGCCATTTAGCTTTTCTGATTTTTTGTTTATTGTGAATGGTGTCTTGAAGCTAAAAAAAGTTTATTGCACATAAGAGATCAGAGCGACAGCACAAAGAGAACCACTGAGAGGCTACAGACTGGTGATAGGTCTATTTTGGGTGTTGCATAAAAGTTTGTGCTTAATTTACCTATACAGGGGATCCTTGGGTCACGACAGACTCGACATACAGCATTTAAAGTTTACGATGCTCATTCCTGCGAAAACTTTAAAAAATTGAGATGTAAGTGTTTTGGCTTACGTCGCTACTGTTGTACTTACAGACTATATGGACAACCTAGTTTGGTTGCATGCGGTGGAAGACTACACAGTAGTGGAGTTGCTGTAGCCCAGTACAGTACAGCATACAAGTATAGTATATTTATGTCCTTTTCCTTTTTCTGTGGCTTAGTTGTGTTTTTTTTTCTAGATTATGATGTTATAACTGTGTGAGGATAGACAAAGGACTTAGGATAGGGTCTGTTTCGACTAACACCAAAATTCAGGTTACCTCACTGCAGGAACAGAGCCGTGTCTTAACCAGAGGACCTCCTGTATAATGAAATGGTAATCTGCTGTGCTGATACAGAAGATTAAGTATTTAATCTGCATGGCTGTTCAGGGAGGTCAGCTCACATTGGCTAAACCTAACAGGTTTACTTAAGTGCATTTATGATTTTGGTTTATTTAATATCTGCCTGTTTTTGCAATCCATAAGCAGACTGGGGACAAGCGTTCCTGCCTTAGACTGAAATCTTTTTCACTAATACCACTATTGAAATGACTGGACTCCGACAGAACGAGGGGTTAAAAACTTTTGTAATGCTGATGACACTCGCTTTTCACCCTTTAATGACACCGTTTCTTAACTCACTCTTTGAGAACATGAGAAAATGTACACACAGCTTTAGCAACGCAACACTGATATGTGTAAAATAATGAGGTCCTCATACATTTTGGCCTTAATCTCATAGCTTCTAAAAACAAGCATGTGTTTCCATGAACAAATACAACACTGCTTTCTTTTGAATAGTCTTGAAAAATGCACGAGTATTACTTCAACAGGATGTAGAAACAGGATGGCCCCCTGTAATCCTGTTCTGAACTATTCCACTCTTAAAACAGTGCTGTGTATCTCCTGACACAGCAATGCAGTATAGCAACATATATAGGTCTTCTCTGATCATTTGAAAACACACTTGAATACTCAGAACATACTGTATTGCTCCAAGAAATTTGCCCAAGTATAGTTTCTACTCTAAAATATCCCATTCTAGTTTTAAGATGCTCCTTGGGTGCTTTATTGCAGTGGCAGAAGTTTTTGGAGCTCAACTCTGCAAGAGAGTGTATCTCCAGGGACATGGCTGGGCATCTCGGTCCAAGACTAAAACGGATACAGAATGAATAACCTCCACAGACTGCAATGTATTTCAGGACCAGGCATAATCAGTTTCCAGGCGACTGGCCCTCGGAGTTATTCTTACATACAATACCAGGTTTATGAGTCAGCTTGTTTGTTAGCTTTAAAAGAGCCAAGTGCTCTGTCTAGTCTGCGTCTGGGGAGACGCCGTCTTCAGGCTTTGGTCTGGCCAGGTTGGCACGCACCCGGGCCTGATCCACAGCATCCAGCAGGTTCTTGGCGTCCATGGCCAGCGTGTGGGCAGCTGCCAGCATCTGCTTTTTGCACTCCTCCTTCAAAGAGGTGATGGCATTCTGCTGAGCAAGCCGCATCTTACTGATCAACTCCGCCATGTCTTTATTCAGCAGCTTTTGTGTGCCCTCAATCTGAAAGCACAGAGCCACAGTATAAATCCCTCACTGTAATTATGATGAGTTTCAGAATACTTCTCCAACCCCTTATTCTATGAATCAAATATTTGAATCTAATATATTACTATAGAGTTTGATAGATTTCTCTATCCCATGAGGTGCATGGACGATATTTATTTTTCGTATTCATGGAAGGGCTGGTGTCTTTAAATTACTAATTATGACTTTCAACAATAAAATTAAAAGGATAAATTAGTGGTGGGCCGTTATCGACGTTAACATGCTGCGTTAATGTGAGACTCTTATCCGGAGATAAAAAATATCGCTGTTAATCTATTCACAAAGTTGGGTTGGGAGCTGGGTCTATACTACGCAAGCGATGATGACTTTCACCTTGATATTTTAGCGCGGATGTATACCTAGCCAAATTGCACTGTAGGGGGCGAGAACGAGTCT